>AIET01000402.1:0-204493 GCA_000292665.1 Helotiales sp. EF0021
AGCTCTTCGTACGATGATATCTACATTGTTCCGGCGAAGCCGGTCGCCGTAGCAACGACGGTCACTTGACCGAGTCCAAACACGGGTCCAAACCGTTATAGAATATTATTATTATAAACTCGATTTTTTTATATTTTTATATAAGCTTTTAAAAGTAGTCTATTAAAAGACTAAGAATATAAATTACTAAGTCTCTATTCTATTATTCTTACTATATCTATTAATACATAAGACTCGCCCTTCTTGTATTAAAATATATAAAGTAACGTTTAATTCGCTTGAGCAAAGTCGGTGCTAAGTCACGTGGGCCAGAGGTTCGAGAGATGTCGAGATTCCGGTTAAGAAACTGCTTGCTCAAGTTTTGAGTAAACATCAGATTGTCTTTGTATCGACGTCGCTTCGACGTAAAGTATATACTTTATATACTATATATACATATTACATCGTTATAGATGCAAATCATATCAATCATGACTATATCAACCATTCTCTCGCACAGATCTCTGATCTTCCGCAGCACTCAGCGCTTGTAATATCTGACCAGCTTCAATACCTTCATTCTCATCTCCCATCCCCATACCGCCAAAGGGGTTCATATGAGTATTCATCCCACTGAATGAGGAGCTGTCGAAGAAACCTGTGTTCTCGGCATTCGAATTCGCGACAAGTTGCTGAAAGACGTTATTCTGATGCAGAGGATCGGGCTCTTGGATCAAGGTGTAGAAGTCCTGATTCATGTTTCCTGTATCGGTAAACCCGAGGTTCATGAGTGATTGGTCCCAATTGCCAGTCCTGAGAGTAGTCAGTATGGTGGAAGTTGTCGGGCGTGAGCGATAAACTTACCATTCGGTGGCATCGAGACGCATTAGCTCATTGAACATTGGGTCGAATTCTACATCTGCAGAGCTCATCGTCAATGATCGATGAAGTCGCGGATCTTCTGGCTGTGTGAGCTCTATACTCGGCTGCCCTGCAGGTTGCGGGGGTGGTCCTTTAGCAGCGGCAGCCTTGTCGAGTCGTCGATCGAGGCCACCAAAGGTGACATGGGCATTCTCGTATATGTTCAGAGGATTTTGGGGTAATCCAAGATTAGAAGATTGACCAAATGACGATCGATGTGTACCTGTCGGAGCCGTCTTTCCTACCTGATTGTTAACCCTCGTCTGATCTGCTTGTGGCCTATATATCTGAGGACTATAAGCGCCCATCGCTTCGTAGCTTGACATGCTTTGTGGGCCAGAGATTGGCGTGTCAGCATCCTGATTCATGCCACCGAGTAGGTCAAATGCCACCTCACTCTGTCGACGAGCAAGATTTGAAGTCGACTGATATACAACGGATGATCTCAACGTCTCGAATACAGGCCAGGCGGGTTCCATCCCATCGAGACAATGGTCGAGGTTTCGCTTCCAGTCATTAAGAACAATATGTGTGCTCTCTATGCTGCTGTTGACAGCACGAACGATGTCGTAAGCTTGGTTGACGAAGAATTCGTATGTAGGTGAGACGATCAAGAGGCCAAAAGTACGGGAGTGTTGTTGAAGAAGATCTACAATGTGCCGTGCAGACCTGGTACACGGCTCTAAATTGACCGATGTATCCCCCAGATTGTGCGACAGGAGCTGTGATATTGCCAGCGTTGTGAAGTAGACATTATGCAGATGGTATTGGTGGGGTAGAAGATTTGATGCTTCACCAAAGGAATTCGAATCGAAATATAGCGGCGAGGACTGGGAGTGGCTCCAAATATGAAGTTTCTCAAGTAGAACGGTGCCGAGCTGTTGACCATTGCCCCCTGCTGGCAAGCATGTGGCCTCATTCAAGATTTTGAGGACCTCGATACAGCGATTAAAAGTGCTCAAAATAGACGACGGGCCTCGGGATCCCGCTGACTTATTCCTGCGTACGTTGAGACAGTCGGCCCAAGGGTCCCATTCCTCAAGACCATCCTCCTCCACAAGGCCGATCTGGTCGATGTCGTGAGCTCTCAGGTGTGGCTTGCGGCTCAAGCGAGCTGCAATGAGCGTATCGAGTGCAAAGCAGCCCAAAATGATATGCTTTGACCGAGTCTTTGCTTTGAGCAGATTTGCCACAGGGTCTGGCGGCTGGTCAAGTTGCAAGTCCATGGCAGTCCGTACTGCTTGTCCGATCAAAGACCAAGCTCGGCTATGGTGGCCCATACCCATATTTGCCAGCGTCAAAATCAACAGAGCTTGAACATGGCCTATGTTGTTAGCTTTGACTCCCAATCTAATTCAACAGGAAATATACAACACAACGGTTGAGAGGAAATAAGTAACTCTGCGCAATTTCAATGTTCAGAGTAAATTTGTAACCATTACTACCTCAGACATAGAAAGTTATTCCACAGTAGATGGCCATTGCATAAGACGAGGATTGAGCATATCGCCTTGCCCAGGAACGTAATGGAAGTGGAGGTTTGAAGCCAAAGAATGGTACTCACCGAGTTCAAGCGTTCCCTCTTCGTTCGGTATGAGAGACCGTGCTTGCGCATACATGCGCTCTGCGGTCCAAACAATGTCCCCCACAGGACCGAGAGCACGTGGAATATTGTTGATAGCCCTGTGTTGGAACTTAGCATAGGCTATGGCTGCCCAAAGTGCTGCATGTTCCCCAGAGCCTGAATTTGACCTAAAATATGTCAGTACCATATGTACCTGCGGTTTTAGATGGGAAGGGCAGCAAAAGTTTGCGAGCTTACATCGATGAGCCCCCTCGATGTTGAGAGTACTGATATGAAGTACGGAGAAGATCGTGCTTTTCGAGAATTGGTAACCACGAATGTGTATACGAAAAGTAGACGTCAATGAGATGCCATGTTTCCGATGGCAACTCGACAACGTCAACACTAGTTGCTGGCGTGCCTGTCGATATTGCATTGTGATGATTCGATGGGCTTAATATAGATTCAACCTCCTTTGGTAAAAATGAAGCACTGTCTTGCTGCTTTTAATTAGCCCTGGAGCTTCAGATCCAGAGACGTGAAACGAGACTTCTGCGATCTACGCATAGCAAGTCCATCTTCAACCAGCACAGAGAAAATTCCTAGGTCTTTGAAACTGGAAAAGCGAAAGATTATACTCACATAAGAATGCAACGAAGTTGGTGGTCTTGCAACGTCACTTCTGGTCTTAGCATCGAAGGTGTTCTCGGGCCATCGGGCTCCAGAAAACTCGGGTCGATCTTGAACTACATCCTTCAAGCTCGTAGCAGGAGGTTGGGAGCTGGAGAAGCTCATACGATCCAGTCTTTTAGGAGTGTGAAGATCGGAATTGAGCCTCTTCCGTTTTACCTCTACCGTAGGCTCTTGCGACGAAAGTAACCTTTCGAGCTCCCTTGACATCTGTGATTTTCTCCAGATCTCAACCAGAGCCTCAGAAGTGCTTTCATCATTCCAGATGCTGAGAGGGCTCTCATTGTCTATGAAAGTTAGCCCTATATTCCGTAACAATACAGTACACTCCCGGCCCATGCCAGAGGAACTGAACCTGTTCCTGACCGAAATTTATGGACGGGATTGCAAGAAGCAAGGCGTGCCATCTCAAAGCCACAGCAGCAACTTGGAGACCATAAATCTAACGCTCAAACCAGACAAGGATTTGTAGAACTCACTTTCTTCACTCCCAGCCAAAGCTCCCAGCATTTGGTCCTCAACGGTCTCAACGTCTCTGATCGCCAAACCCCAAAGCTTCTCAAGACCTCGAACGTAACCCTCTGGTAAACCGCGCTTCTTCACATTCGCATCGTATGAGCAGGGTCGGCTATTCGTTATACACGTTGAACATGCCTAGTATTGCGTTAGCTCCGAATCGTAAAGTATGCTTGTGCAGCCACAAAACCTGCCCTCTTCCAGGACCTCTTCCAGGACTTATTCTGCGAAGGGCTTTGAACCTAAAGTGCAGAAATTATGCTCTTCCAAGTACCTGCCAATGTTTGGAACAGAGGCTACACGAGTTTTTCCTTGTGGGAAGGCATGTACGTCCTCCATATAACTCGTGCAAGCAGAAGCCATTTTCAAGCTCCCTACGATTGAAATGCGCAGGCCGTCTTCTCAGATCTATATCTGTCCCTAATATGAATGTGTACTCACCGGCTTCTTCCCATCGCATTTGTCCTTTCTGCTTCGGCATTTGTCGCAAGCCTGAGAGACTCTCTTTCGAGGTCCTTGTTTCCCCTTTGCGCTATCGTCCTTTGACCCTGTTCCATCACCATTGTCTCCCATCGGCAGGCCTCTGCTTGCCTTCGACACTTCCATCTGCACCTTCTGAGCTGCCATTCCCAGCTATTGCAGCGTGCTCGAGGGTCCAATGGCCCCCAGGGCAATGTCGTCGAGACCACTCATGCGGCGTAACATCTGAAATAGTCGCAGACTAGCAGTTATTGGGGGTAGGGTATACGGCTCAAGACATGGTCGTTCGGACTGGCGGAATGGAGGGAGGAATGGAGGAGGATGATGGCGAGAAATTGTAGAATAGTAATCTGCGGATAGCGATATGAAGGAAAGAGACCGTGACCAAATGTCCCTCAATGAGCTGGACAATCATAAAATCTCACAAATGCTTTAAGAAGAGTCGAAACAATACGAGTAAGTTGATTGGTCCCCGCGTTCTGTGAAGATGATGGAGAACTGGGGTTTCTTCTTAAATCTTTTGCCGGAAGAATGTGACAATCATCATGACTAAGCAGGACAGTGTCTGGACATGATCGACCCAACACCAGACATCCTCAGCCTTTTTTCGAGGACTCATCTCTTCTCCTCCGATACCTCACGGCTGACTGTGTCTAGGTCCACTTGTCTGATTACTTTCTTGCAGTGGTAGACTTTCGGGAACCAGCGTGTAACCTGCAGGACGTGTTAGTCAATCAACAATAGCATACGGACATCCGGATTGGTCGCTTCCTCGGCTTGGGAACTACGAACGAGGACATCAAATATCACGTGTGGGCGTTCAGAAACCGAGGACTGCTGTTTATGTGTGGAATAGTGGGCTGAAGAGTGTGCTTCGAGGTGGGGAAGTTAAGGAATAGATTGTTTTAGACGATATGTCCGTTACGACTCAATTGGAGCCAACTTTAGCGTTCCTGGACACTCGACCACCGCCAACTACAAGAGACTTTCGTCCCGATGCAACAATAGTCCTAATAGGATGTCGAGGGTCTGGTAAACGGAGTCTTGGCTTCATTGGAGCAACACATCTGGGACGAAGATTGATCACAGAAGACCACTATTTCTTCGAGGCTACAGGAATCACCAGGTAAATAAACCCCTGTGAAGATGAGTTACCACATATTGATCGTATAGGGGTAATTTTTTCCAACAATATGGAAGCCAGGACTTCCACAAGAAAAGCTTTGAGCTTTTAAAACGTATGCTGGATGAAAACAGAGCCGGTTGCGTGATTGAGTGCGGGATGGGAAGTCTATCACGTCCCGCCCAGAAGATCCTCCGCGAGTACTGCAATACAAATCCCGTCATATACGTTACACGTGAGAGCGAACGTGTCAGAGCGCTACTTAGGCTAGGAGAAGAAGAGGGGAGCCGTCTGGAAACCGCTGATTCTGCTCATCGAAACTGTTCAAATCTAGAGTACTACAATCTCTATGACACAAGTTGTGATGGGAGCGAGACTCCTCCAGAAAGTGGAGTTGGCAATGTCTCTTCCAGGTAAGCGAACTCAATCACTGTGATCATTGAGAGCTTCTATACTCACATAGCAAGGTTGAAATATGCCAAGGAAGACTTCTCTAGCTTTCTAGATTTCCTGACGGGCCAGGGAGTTATTCGAAGTGGATTTGAAAGTCCATTCTCCATCGACGCTCTGCCACCAGAGATGAGGTCATATACATATGCTTTGTCGCTGCGGCTTTCCACTATCCCGGATGTAGATCTTGTTGAGCTTGAAGCTAATGCCGATGCTGTTCAGTTGAAGATTGATACTTGGTCGCCCGATCTGCAAAAGCTGATAGGGCATCAATTTGCGACCATCAGAAGGAATCTTGGAGTTCCGATAATGTTTCAGGTAGAAGATTACGCCTTCGAAAATACCCAATTATCACTTGAGGAAAAAGAGCATGCGTACTTTGGGCTCATGGAACACAGTCTTCGCCTGGGTGTGGAGTATATCCTGGTGGATCTGAAATATTCCTCAAATCTAATCTCAAAGCTTGTTCGTTCATCGGGACGAACGAGGGTAATCGGGCACCATCTCCATAGAGAGGAAGACTTATGGGGTTGGGACGATGAGTCTCGCATGATCCAATACCAGAGAGCGAGATCCTTGGGTTGTGATATGGTCCGATTCGTCCGACAGACATCGAGGCCAAACGACAACGAGACTGTCCGAGAATTCGTCAGGAAAATCGAAGCCTTGCCGGATCACTTACCTGTCATTGCTTATAATGTTGGCGAACATGGTCGACCGTCATTGATCGCGAACCGAATATTCACACCTGTGACCCACCAAGTCATGCAGACAACTGTTAGCAAGAGCCAGATACGACAGTTTCTCCCCACAGCAGCAGAAGCGAGGCAAGCTCGATATCAAACAGGGGCCTTGGACCCGTTACAATTCTATCACCTTGGTGCAAGCGTATTCTACAGTTTGTCTCCAGCCATGCACACGGCTGCATACCAAGTGTGTGGGATGAACAATGATTTCAAGTCTCTGAAGGTCCAATCACTAGAAGAGATACAACAGCTTTGCCAGGCTCCCAACTTTGGAGGTGCAGCCATTACACAGCCATTTAAGGTCCAAATCCTGTCTCGTATCTCAGCAAAGAGCTATCACGCAAAGGCTATAGGCGCCGTCAATACCCTGTTGCCGCTGAGGACACTCTCAAACGGGAAACCCTGGGACAGCAATACACAAACGCTACTCCGTCATGCCAACCAGAGAGGAAAGGCAGGACCAATCTTTGCCTACTATGGGGACAACACAGATTTCATCGGTATTCAGACATGTCTCAGACGGAATCTCTCGCCAAGGAATGCCATTCAGCCTTCGAAAACCACCGGTCTAGTCATAGGAGCTGGAGGTATGGCCCGAGCAGCTATATACGCAATGATACAGATGGGCTGTCGAAAGATTTTCATCTTCAATCGCACAGTCCAGAATGCAGAGATTGTTGCTCGACACTTCAACTCTTGGGCATCAGGACTCAGTTTTGATGGAGAGATAGTAACGGTTTTAAGATCCAGAGAAGAGTCTTGGCCATCTGGATACAGGCAGCCAACGATGATAGCATCTTGTGTTCCCGCGAGGAGCGTTGGCGATCAGTCACCCGCGAATTTTGAGATGCCAATGCAATGGCTTGGAAGCCCAACAGGCGGCGTTGTCGTTGAGGTAAGTCCTCGAACATTTATTACCTATACTCAAGACTGATTGGATTCTAGCTCGCATATTTGCCACTTGATACCCCATTATTGAAGCAAATTCGCCGAGTCCGCGAAGAAACGAAACAAGCATGGGTCATTGTGAACGGTTTGGAGGTTCTGCCCGAGCAAGCTATTGCTCAATTTGAGCTTATGACGGGGAGGAAAGCTCCAAAGAGAAGGATGAGATTTGAGGTGCTTCAGAATCACTACAGATATGAGGAGTGAGGCAGTAATGGATCGAGTTTTGAAATGCCTTTCTTATTAACAAATCTATCCCAAATATCATCATATTGCACAATTTTTTCCCCAGCTTTACTTCTTGAGTTCCCCACAAGTTGCGGTGAACGATCCCTGTGAAAGCTCTGCAGAGGCATTATTAAGTGCTGAGTTTACACAAAAATCCGCGAGCCAGATAACCATCTCAAGCCACATTTCCATACCAGAATAGAGTACAAATTTGCGATTCTTGAGAAGGCTTTTTTTGTTTGGTCAGCCTGACATCTCACTGAGCTCCCGCCAATGTGAATTTGTCATTCAATAACTTTCTCATCCCGTGTAAGCGTCTCATGGAGGAAGCGAGACTGACCCCAATGGTGGATTGTAGGAGCCAATCAGATCTTACCAATATTCTTCATGTAAAAGGAGTGATATCTCCCTTGACACCTTTCGAAACATTTCAGCTAGACTTCACTTCTAACAGCACTCTCATGTTCCCCTCACATTACCCGAGGAACGAGAAACCTTCGTGTAGCTTTCTAGTACCCATCACCTGCAAAGAACTCGAATGATGTATATGAAATGTTAAAAATGCCACACATAGCCAAGGAATTAAAATGAATTTCGGTGCCGATTCAAGAGCTTGCATGCAAATGGCGTTGATAGCTTCGATCGAAGGCCCGTACCGGCGTTGCAACCCGTCAAGTAAGGTGTCACTCAATACGATGTGGGTCATCGACGCTTCCTTCCGGAGGTGTGTGAGAAGGGCCGAGCCGACTGGTCATGATGTCCTGCAGCGACCACTTCTAGATGTTGCCTCCTAGTGCAGGTAATCATGATTGAAATGATAGGGCTGCACTTACAGATACACCATGTGCGTTGCTCTCGCCTAGTTCATCTGCACAATCAGAGCATGCTGCAACCAGGCAGCCGACCATCCATCCATCCATCAGACGAACAAGATCTTGTAAGCTAACTGCATTTGCACATGCATGAGTGGGAGGTTGGTGTCTTTCCAAAATCTCTCTTAGTTAAATATGAGTTCAAGCCCACATTTCTCCCAGTTCCTATAAGCCCCTCAGCCTGTTCTGTTCTTGCTTTAGATCGTTACCCATCGAGAAGTAGTAAGTCTCACCCGTCGTGCCACCATTTCAACGCTTGTCTGACATTAAATTAAAGACAGTTCGAGGACTTCCGTCACTACTGCTGCCCCACGAGTACCATCAAAGATCAGCACATCATGTGCGACCGAGATCTAAGTTCTCTCAAGTACACTTGCGGCCACATCATTCCGAGGCCGGCGGTTTTGAGGCCTTACCAACCCCCTGCGAGCGAAGCCAGCAGACCAGTAAATAATATCGTGAGGTAGCTCCAAAAGAATCGGTCATTCTTCAACCTCTGAACCTCAATATGTCGCGGACCCTTTGCACACCTTTCGCGTCTCTCAAGCCATACGACTTCCTCGCTGCAGACGCCGCAGCACACGTCTATTTCATTAATCCGGCTGTCGTTTTGAAGGTTCCTACTCGCTACAACAATCCTGACACGACCGACCTTGCGGATTATGCTGAGGGGGTTGAATCACTTGATCACGAAAAGGCCATCTACGAACTCCTGAATGAGCGTAAATTCAAACATCCCAATCTCCTCCGTTGTATACTGGCCATTCCGGAAGGTATATTTCTAGAACGGCTTGCAACAACAACTCGAGTTTCGGAGCAGAGACCGACAGAGCGAGCCGGTCAGCGAGAGTACCGCGATTCGCTGGACTGCACAACTCGTCAGCGCAGGAGCTTATCTGGAAGAGCTTGGATACATTCATGGCGATCTACGACCCGCAAACATCTTGCTTACCAGAGAAGATCATGTCAAGCTCTGCGATTTCGACGCTACGGTCAGACCTGGTGAGCGGCTTCGAACCGCAGCCCCAGGATTCTCTCAATTTTCGGACCTGAAGACCTTCCAGCCGTGTATGGCTAGTTGTAGCAGTGAGCAGCTAGCCATCGGCTCCTGTATCTTCGCGATCGGGACAGGAACCGAACCGCCTCAGGACGCGGTAGATCAAGTGCAGAGGTTCTTCTGGGATGATTTCCCATCCACACATGGTGTGATCTTTGATGGAATCATCCAGAATTGCTGGAGGGGAAGATACGGCTCAATCGTCGAGGTCAAACGTGCCATTACTGCAGACTTAAGTGTCGCTTGTAAAAATGTGCCAGTCATAGATAATCACGAGTTGGAGCTCAGGATCAAAGAGTGTCAAGAATTCTTGCGGAAGAACGCAGATATAGATGGTGATAGTATCTGTATGGCAGCATTGTAGATAGGGTAGATGAGAACATCATATTTGGTATTAGTTGTGAGAGATAGAGGGGGAAGGATCAGTGAACAGGAATGGGAATGTCAAGGGCGAAGAGAGGAATGGTGCTTGGTGGTCCTAGGTTGAAGATGTTGCCAACTAACGATCTGTGCTTTCCTTGCTTTTTATGTCAATGCAACAGATTTTTTTTATACTATTTTATCATTTTATTCAGCGTCTGACAATTTACTAGGCACAACATTCCTAGCCCTATCCCAGATTCAAGAAGGCTACGACGTCTGGGCCAATACTTCAGCCTCGGGGACATTCGACGCCAAAATCGCATCTAATGCCAATCGCCTGATGGAAGCCGCTGGTGTTCATTTGATGGGTATGTTTGCGATAACAATGGACTTGGTGCGTGACTGAAGAAATACACCTGGCTCGGCTGAGATCTTGCCTTTCTTGAATGTATATCTTCCACAGTATAGTCTTGTTGCTCGCGCACATGGCTATGCAGTGGATAATGGGACTTTGGTTCCTGGAGTGGCGCAGATTCTGTAGACCTTGCTTGCCAGTAGAGAAGATGGAGGCAGATGACAATAGTCGAACAGATCGGGGGCAAGCCTGGGCTGGGTGAGGTTAGGAATGATTGAACTGATGAGAAATAGAAGAGCAATGTTTGTAATCTAAGTAGACATTCCAGAGATTGACTTGTGAGTCCGGTATGGTAGGTACCGCGCTCAACCATGAGCCGCACAAGTTTGTGTGATGTTCGAGAAGTTCTCTTGCCCCTTAGTCCCCAACCTAATCAAAGATTGTAGCTACGCATGAATAAGGTGCCTTCTAGTCCCGAATCGCCCTTAAAGACGATTCAATCTCCCAACGCTCCGTTCAGAACGACTTTCTAGAGGAAAGAAGCTCTGGCAATCTCTACAGAATGCATCGCTGGTATATAGAAAAAAGAATACAAGATGAATCGTCGCAACTTTGCGGAAGTGATCAATGTCCCAGAGATGAATTATCACCGTGTCAATACGGCCACAATAGAGTAAGAAGGGCCAAATCATCATTCATAAACGCCGCCGTCATCAGTGCTTATTGCACGATTGAGGAATCGGACCAGCCTGTCCACCAACGCCGCGCTAATAGTACACAAAAATAGATAGAACATGGCTCATCTCGTCCTTAATCGTAAGTGTGCGAGAAGAGCGGAGAGATCGACTCGCCATAGTGATTCCTTCGAATAGCTTCAGCAAGCAAGCCTGAAAGATCAAGGACAACGAGCTTCTTAGCTTCGCGCGCTTTCTCGGGAGGTATGGGAAAGGAGTTCGTGACGATGATCATGTCAATGCAGTCACATCGTTCGAGCTCTTCCAAAGCGTCGCCACCAAGGAGACCATGAGTTGCGACGCAGTATACTTTCTTGGCATGGCCACGCTTTACCACGGTTTCTGCGGCGGCAATCCACGATCCAGATTTATCGATCATGTCGTCGACAATGAAGACCGTACGATCCTTGACATCACCAACTAGAGTAATCATCTGCTCGAGACCAGGATTTTGGTAACTCTCCTCTTCTTCATCTGAAGATCCTGCAGCATCTGCGCTACCTCCAAGAGGGTGCGATTCCGGGTTGAAGAATTCAGAATTCCGTGACATCTCCATAGGATCATCCTCAGGTCTCTCGAATATTATAGAATTTGACATCGCGGATATTGTAGGCGAAGGATAATCGTCCGGCACGATATGTCCTTGAACAAGTCTTCCATGTGTAATATCTCGCGCCCGCTCGTCTGTAAACTCTTGCTCCTCCTCAATGGGTGTTGATCGCGGGGGTGCTGATTGTGCTTTAATGAGTGGTGATCTCGTTTGATTGCTGTGTGCTGTTCGAAGTGGTGAAGGCATCTGATTTTTACGTGGTGATGATTGACTGCTGTCTTGTCGGGTATGTGCGGAGCGCGGTGGGGAGTTTCCAGTTTGCTGTGCAGACTCAGCCTTCTCTTGCGGACCTGTCTGTATCTTGCCAACATCGACTTTGCTTTTACGGCGTGTAGCATGATCCTCTGCGCTGATTTGAAGCTTGCTCACATCAGAGTCCAGGTCTGGCTCAGGGACGAAACCATCGAGATGTCTCATGATCATGCTCGCACTCATATTTCCTCCACCTCGACGCTTGTCTGTTGTCACCATACCAAAATTGAGCTTCAACGCATCTGCAAGTGATGTAACTCTCTTCGTGCCTCCAGCATTTTTCGATACGCAAACGGCTTCCTGCCAATTGGGCACATTGTGTCTGATCCATCGCGCAATCAAGGGTTCGGCGTGAAGATTGTCAACCGGGCATCTAAAGAAGCCTTGCATTTGTGAGGCATGAAGGTCGATCGTGATAACATGATTGACTCCAGCGACATTGAGGAGGTTGGCAAGCATGCGCGCCGTGATTGCACCTCGATGTGACTTCTTTTTCGATTGTCTGCTATACGGAAAGTAGGGAAGAACAGCTGCAAGCATATCAGCGGGGCACAGCTTGCGGTCGTAGAGGGGTGCGAATACCAGTAATTTTGTTTGCGGAACCTCCTTTGCAGGCAGAAATCAGGATGAGCAGCTCCATAATGCTATCATTGATCTTCTTGCTACCGGATTGAACCACGAATACATCTTTCTCTCGAATACTGGTGAGTATCTTGACGCTGGTCTCGCCCTGGAGTTTGGTCAGCCCCGCCATGCCTGAGAAATTGTCAAGCACCAACATTTGCAAACTGCGTCAACTCAACTCCTGCTGGTGACATGCTCAGGTTGGAGCATATCTGACCAGCCAGAGCTGGGCATGAGCTCCCCGCGAAGATCAGTGTGTTCCTCATTGTGGTGTTTAGGTTTTCACAATGTTGTGGGAAGAAAGAAGTGCTTGGGTTTGCATGTAGAAAAATATCGCACTACTCGGCCGTGTTTTTAGTGAGGGGCACGGGCCAATGTTTTTGGTGTGAAAACAGCCATTTTGAAGAATAATGCAGCGCCTAATAGACGGTGCACTGTATGACTTGATTGATTAGTGGGAAGACTTCACACATTTGTATGGTTGAACTCTTAAGCAAAGATTATTAATGCGTTGAAGTTATATTCTTAAGCAAAGTAGGTGTGCTACAGTAGTTTTTGGTAGGGATTAACCATATTTTCGGCAATAAAACTTGCATCGTATATCAAATGACAAAGATTGCAGTTATTAAGAAGAAATATATACAAGATTGAGTGAGAGTAATTATTAGAAGGAGTCCTTCATACAACCTTTCTTCGAATTTCTACTCATTGTAAAGTTATAAGTGTTGCAAAATACCAGAATTTGGTGGTGTTTTCGGTAAATTATGGCCCGTGCCCCTCACTAAAAACACGGCCGAGTAGATAATTTAGGGTCAGCTCATGATCTGTGCCCGAGACCCGGCAATCATGAATAGCAAACACCAGATGCACATTAAAATGTGCTGAATGTCCCATTGACAATGGGTATTCCCAATCTCATCCGTCTCTTGGAACCATATTCAAGTGTAGAGTCACTGGCTGGGAGAGAGATCTGTATTGACGGACCTGCCTTCGCCCATCACATTTACTACCACTGCCTGAAAGCTACTCCTGATGCCCGCAATGCCTTCGAAGCAGCTCCGTCCTATTCGGTTCTTGTCAAGACAGCAATAGCATGGTTGAATGGACTTCGAAATAGCAAAGCAATCATGTATGT
This sequence comes from Helotiales sp. EF0021, assembly GCA_000292665.1. Taxonomy (NCBI): domain Eukaryota; kingdom Fungi; phylum Ascomycota; class Leotiomycetes; order Helotiales; species Helotiales sp. EF0021. The sequence goes on from AIET01000402.1 coordinate 13,645, forward strand.
TGGTCTATCTTGAATAAAGAGAAGTGTCTAATGTACAGTAGCAAGAAAGTTTTCTTTGATGGCTACCTCCCACCAGCGAAGCTCCCTACTCGACTGGAAAGACTCAACAACCATACTCGACAGTTGGCAAAGTTCTACAACGAAAATCCCAAGCCCTGCCGAGCCTCCTATCCGTGTGTTGAGAACGAACTCTCCGATGTGTTTGATACCAGTTCTGTACGATCAACCATAACAGCTCTCCCACCATTGCCATTCCTCGTCCCTGCAATCCTGGAAGCACTTGGACAGTCTGCAGAATATGGGAGTATCACAGAAGTGGTTGCAGGTGAGGCAGACCTATACTGTGCTCAATACTTGAAGGCCCATGGCGGACTCGTCTTGACAGGCGACTCTGACCTTCTGGTGCACGACCTGGGGCCCCATGGGGCTGTATCTTTCATTCGGGATGTTCTCCCTGTCTCGGACTCTCGGACTGGAGACCTTCGGTCGCAGGTGTACCGACCTGTAATGATAGCCGAGAGACTGGCCCTTGCACAGTCCCATGGTATCAGGTCTCTTGCCTTCGAGATCATCATGGATCCCTATTTAAGCTTTCAGCAGCTTGTCACCCAAGCTCAGTCCCTGAAAACAATCACAAGCCACCCTAAAGAGTTCGAAGAATTCCTGGCAGAATATGTTCAGCCCATACCAGCCCTCAGGCAAACCTCCGCTGAAATTGCCATCCTTCGGCGCCTAGATCCTCGAATTTCTGAAATTGTCTTGCAGCTCGGCATTATTGCTCCCACGGTTGGGTCACAGCAACCTCGTACACAAACTGGTGCATCTGAATCTCACATATTTCTTCCATTCTTGCTTGACTGTCCTGTCCGTACAAGTGCTTGGGAGGTCTCATCCCCTGTCCGACAACTAGCATACGGCCTTGTTAATCTCACAGTCCCCAGAGCTGAACAGACACTGACGGTGTTCGAGCATCGAAAACAAACTGATAAATCTGACGGGCGAGAGGTACAGCTTCCTGAGGTTGCCAGCATTCCAGGTGAATGCAATGCTTTGTTGCAGCTCTTGTCAGAGTTGAGACTGCAGTGTCCCGGTCTCAACGATGATCGGATATGGTCAGCTGTTGCTATACACCAGAACATTGAATGGTCAAAAGCTCACGATAAGTCTTCTTCAGTCACTGCTTTCATGCACCAATTCCTGCAGCTGGACGCAAACAAAGAGTCTAGCAGCTTCAGCTGGGAGGCAATACAGTTTTTTGCTGAACTTCAGGCATCCCACTACTCCTTTAGGATCCTCAAGCAGATTTTGAGTCTGGTAATCGCCCGCGGCAGTACCGACGACCTGCCGCAACCACTACTGTCATTGCATACTGAATTCCAGTCTCTACCGAGCCTGACAGGCTTTCCAAGTCTTGTTGATGCTTCGTCTGCTTTTCGAAAGACGGGTGATCAGGAAGGAATGGCGGCAATCAGAAACATCGTCAACGATCTTGCTCCCCTGCCACTACCTACTCCAGATCCTCAGTCAACGATGAAGAAGGCGAAGAAGAAGCGTAAGAGGGATTCTCGTCCACCTGAGGCGTCGTCTGTCAAGAAGCGGCCTACAAACATGTTCGAGCTCCTAGATGCCGAGTGAAGGGGGTCGTCTAGTGGCTCATAAGATTAACGTCAGTGGTTATGGAACATCCCTCTTCTCGTCTTCCCGACCAACTGCGTCGTCCAGAAATCCCACGAGCTCCGCTTTAAACGGTTGTATGACACTTCATAGATTTAGTTTATGGCGAGCGTCCCCGGTAGGATGGCATTCATAACAAAGATATCCCGTGGTCTGGTCGCCGCGGCGATTTAGTGCGGATCTTTCGTTATGACCGCTCATAGCTTTGCTCTTGTAATCTTCCTCCCATTGAATATTAAACCTCCATTGGAGCCTGCCAATCCTCAATGCCAATGATCACCGCCAGTGGGCGTTCTGAAGTGCCATGGCGTATCTTTCTCCTGTATCTTGCTGGCATCAACCCGTAACGTGTTGGGCAAGGCTTCCCACACACAACGAGGTGCTGCGACGAATGCTGAACTCCTGGCATGTTCCAGCTGCCCGGCTATATCATGTGTTCCGTGAAGGCTCGAGAGACCACCTTCAGGGGTGTTTGCTGTAGTCTCGAAAGGTGTAGCACCTCGAGAGGCAGTTCCACCGCACAGCAACACCCACGGATATGTCCTGTCTCATGACCTTATCAGAGCTGGTGGTAGAGGTTGGATCTTAGAGTCCTGGCCTTCGAGGGGGTTGTTTGGATGTTGTTTCCAGCTTCGAGTTATGCCTCTTTCTTGAAAAGCGAGTTCGTACATAGGGCGGATCATTCTTTGCTTGGGCCATATTCGTTAGCAAGGCAATGATTAGACTCGAGGCCTCACCTTGTTTTGCTTGTTGCCATGACTTCGCATCAATCTCTGCATGATATCGTTCCAGCCGTTGTGAAGCTATGTCCTCATTAGTCCTTGCGGAGGTTGCAAGCCTGTGTAAGCCTCTGTTGAACCCCTTGAGGAGGTCAGCCAGCAAGTACACCAAGCCAGCAGCCTTGTTACGCTTCACGTCCCTTCCACCTGAGTTGAGGTTGATAACCTGGATGTTGAACCTTCCTGGTCCGCGACTTGCCAGCGTACATTATATTGTGGAAACAGGCCGATCCTACACCACCACGATAGCTCCTGTCAACCTGCGTACTTGTCGGGAGTCTCGTCGAGAAGCGTGGGGGAATTGGGGACTTTATTTTGGATCTTGTGGTCATCCCCCAATGGTTCGAGCCAACTTGGATCTCGATATGGTCCAGTTGGACTGGTTCCCTGTCCGCTTGAGCTTGGTTGACAAGTCGGGGTTTGTCCCGAACTCGTCAATTGGAGATTAGTGACGTAGATGTGCTGCGGGAGCAGGGGCGTAGTCCTCTCTGACTCCTCCATCAGCTCCTTGAATGCCCTGTGCTCGAGTCGATCACCATAGCTTGTCCATCTCTTCCACAGTATATTGCCGCCACCGCGGTAGCACATCGTCTAGCGGGTTATGAATCGAAGGTGTCTTGAGAGGATACGGCCCAGTATTTCGAGTTTACTCGTCGAAGGCGTCTCACCTGTTCCTACCATCAGAAGTTAGTCTTTGCCTTTCATAAAGCTAAGGGGAGAATGATGGCAGAGGGAAGGAAAGTTCCCCGGGTGTACCTGGTATTGGCAGAGGAGAATGGCGCACGCTTTGGGCCACATCATACCCGTTAATGTAATGAGGGTGATAACCTTGTGCGAGAGGTCTGCTGGAGGATAGCTTTTCCGATGGAAGACTAGCAGCCTGCGCTGGTGTATGGAGGTGTAGAATGTAATGGGCAAGCACGCCGCACACGTTCACGTCTGAGTATTGGATGGTGGGCTCTGAGGAGAACTACGTCACGGATTCCAGAGTCACGTCTCGAGGCAGTCACGGTTGCGATTACATGCAAAGCTTGCACTGAATATCAAAAGGCTTTACATTTTACAGCCGGCTTGCCATGAATGCGCTCATTATCTTCAAGTAAATCTCTCTTAGTCTCATCATTAGCTACGTGATAGATGGTGGGCGTCTCCCCTGCGACGTGGGGGTGGTTATGGTAAATATATGTACTAAAAACTTAGTATTTATATGGAGGAGGACCACCAAATCACACACGCTTAGCCCTTCCCCATTGGTCTATTCCGGCTACGAACTCACGCACGCTTAGGCTATCTCTATTGGTCCATCTCTCTACACGAGGGCTGGACGTTTGCTTTTGCTTTACCTCGACCGAACGTGGACTAGTGCTGTTGCGGGGAAATCAACCACCCTCACGGCCCCAAGGGTATAAAGTCTCCCCTTCTCACCACCACCACTTCCTCCAGAACAACAACAACACGTTACGTGTACCCTTTTTCTACCGACGATTTACATTGACTACTACACCTTCATCGAAGTCTTCGTCATCGCCCACATCTTTCCGCAACCTTTCGGTCTTCGACAACCTTCCCGTCACGTCAACCTTGTGGCGCCACAAATCGAAATCAACACCAAACATCTTCGACGTCTACATCTCACAAGATGTCTCCCTCTCCTACCACCAAGTAAGTGTTTGATCTCGCCTTCAACATTGTCTTTTCTAACTTTACATTCAACAGGACGAACCCCTCACGCACTTCCCTCGGTGAGGTTTCGGGAAACGCCTCTTCTGTCGTGTAAGTTTCCTTATACCCTTCTCAATGTCACTGTTCAATGCAATTACTATCAAGTGTTCCAAACATCAACAAGTGGACTGACAATCACGCAGGAACAAGGCACTAGCCCCTCGCGAGAAAGGCCAGCCTCGCCGTTCTCGTAGAGGCAAGGCAGTCGATTTCCCAATGTTTCCCAAGCTTCCAGCAGAGCTACAGAAGTCGGTCTGGGTGTTCGCAGCCGAGATGCTCCCCCCAGTCGTACATGAGCTGCGAAGCAAGAAACTGGCTGCCTACAACATCCCTCGCGGCGGTCCTCAAGTAGGCTGGCTACCAACCATGTCCGGAGCTGCTCTACGCCAAGCCTGCCATGATTCTCGCGAGGCTGTACAGGCTACTCAGACACAAATGTTCTGCTATCGCAAGGTCCTCAATAAGTGGGCCAGTTACGCAGTCGAGAAGTTGTTTGGCGACAATCCTGCGGAAGGGGATGTCTTCTATATGCCTCCTCGCCATTTCATCGATTGCGACAAGGACACTATTTACATCAACGGCCAGACATTCGAGGACTCCTTGGAACGCTGTGATACAGGTACGATTAGCACCATGATCGCTCTGGAAGATTCCAACAAGATTCGACACCTTGCGATCGATTATCGCATCCTCGTGACTGAATCGCCCGGCATGAGACACCGCCAGCCAAGTCAGAACTGGATACAAACCACCTTGGGATATCTCACACGAGATGGCACCATGTTTACCGGGCTCAAGACACTGACAGTCGTTGTAAGTACTTTGCATTCCATCCCCTGACAACCACATCTGCTTACTAACACCCCTCACAGATCACGGATCATGGCTACTTCGCAACCTCCGGGTTTTATCCTAGCCGTGCCAAACTTCAGAAGATCTATGACGGTCCTGTCAGATTGGTTGATGATGTTGAAATCGATCAACACATTCGCCCAGCGACTTCCAAGAAGGATCGTTGGTACGCAGTGTACAACAACATCGATCGTACCATGTGGGGCTGGGGCTCAGTTATGGGCGTGAATGGTCCTGCGTATTTCAAGCGCACAGTCAAGGAGGAGGCTGAGGAATGTCAGCGAGAGCTTGATCTTCTGAAGCAGGAAAACCCTGACAAAAATTACCCAGAACTCAAGTGGGCTTTCTCTCTGCGCAACGACAGGTTCCACCGACGCTCTTAAGGTTTTTCTGGAGGAAAGTCGGCTGAGGAGGATCAGATGACTTATTGGACTACTTTGTATGATCAAGCTGCCCACAGCACTTTTCTTTTCTTTCATGCTTTTCATCATTTCATCATGTTGTCGGACTAGCTGCACTTCAGAGTGCGAACTCATCATCGAGAGGCTGTTTTGAACGATCAACGTTCTGCACACCGCATGTAACAAAAGCGCCATTGTTTTCCCTTTTCTCTTGCTTTTGCTTTTGCTTTTCCTTGGTCGAGAGCGACTGAGCACATATGGGGTGGAGATATCATTACAGACGTGGCCGCAAGGCATGTGGAATATGTACGATTCGATAGCACAATGTGGAGACTACTTGACACCATTTCTTGAAGCTTTGACTCGTGACTCTTGTGACTTCTGATACCAAAAATTGCCTGTTCCTGATTCTGGATTTGAGGAAACAACGTTGCTGGATGAGGTAGACAACACATTTGAAGCTCTGTCTTGACTTGAACTTCGCTGAAGTGTTTGTCTGATTCGTATTGGGACATTGGCGTAGAGCTATCAAGACATGAGCTCGATGAGAAGATAATACCATCATCGCGGCTGTTAAGTGTGCTGATTAGACGCTTTGCGCTTCTTGGGACTTGCTGAGGACAGCATCCTCACAGTCCTACATAGCGAAACAACTTGAAGCATGAGCACAATACCCTACACCTTGGCTCATTGATACAAATACCTCATCATGTCAAAGGTATTGAAAAGCCCGTGAACATGATGTATACGGATTCCTTGAGACTGGACTTGCCTCGACTGCAAAACGGTAAAGTCATTGATCCTCGGCTAACCCCTTTAAAGCACTTTAGTCAGGGGTTGTCAGACTTCATAAGCGAGATCTGTTCACTGTTTTGTGAAAACTGTAGCGGTGATGCTATTTGGACGCTTGGAGTTTTTGATTCGGTATCTTCGAAGGGTGGAATAGGATTACACAGGTGAGATAGGTACACGTGTTGAGTGACATTACTTCAAGCTTGCCCAGACATATGAAAGAAAAACTTTAATTTAGAACACGTACCCATCTCCGGTGTCCTCGAAAATAATCAAGATGTACAGATTTTGATTCAAAGAGACAATTGGCAATGTATTTCGTGTGTGTCTAGGTATATAATCCATTCCCAACCCCCACCCCAAACCCTTAATCCCAACCTCAGCCCTTTCAAGTCCCAGGTACAGTTCACAAACAAGTATCCCCACTTCCATCACCAGCCCAAAAAAGAACACCACTATAGCTTACCATCCAAACTGCTCACAATGCAACTCAACACTCGGCCCTCTCACCCTGATAACACCTGCCGCGGTCTTTCTAACACACCACATCAACCCATCCGGCCCACAAGCCGCAATAACAATCCTCTTCTCATCCTCCGTCTCACTCACAACCTTCTTCACTATACCCCCGATATCCGGTCTCCCAGACAACACATTGACAGAAGAGGTAGAAGACCATGCTCTGTCGATATAGCCATGAGATGTTTGGGTGTCTTTCTCTGGGTCTGATGAGAGGGAGAGTATAGGTGATATGGGAGGGGAATTAGAGCTCGGGACGTTTGAGTGGTGTGTAGCGAGGCCTTTCTCGGAGTCGTTGGTAGAGATAGGTAGAGGGTATTCGTGGATGGCTGGTAGGTGAGTGGCGTGGAGGATGATGTTTACTCGATGGGAGAGTTGGAGTTCTGCGAGTTCTTTTTGAAACCATGATATTGTTTCTAGCTTTGTGAGTGTCACCGATACATCTTGGGACATTGACACGTACCTTGTTCCCTGACTGTCCATATGAATTCGATGGTTGTCTTCGAAGTAGGTTTCAGTTTTCTGATAGTGTCCAGAGCGACACCAAAGGTGAAGGAAGCTCCACTTCCACCAGCAATGAGGATAATCTTATCCGCCACCTCGGCGAAGTTGGGCAGAGCTCCATAAGGCCCATCGAACGAGGCTCGAAGCGTTGCACCAGGATTCTTCACAGCGTAGTTGTGTAGGTCGTTCGTGAAACCATCATATGCTGCGATCACCAATTCGAGACTGTATGGTGTCTTACTGACGATTGTGAAGGGGTGAGTCTCGATGGCTCTGATTTTCGGGATCCAGAGGAAACAGTGCGTTCCAGGAACAGATCTTGAGGGTGAGCGCTGAAGAATGATTCTCGTCCCGCCATGAGCAAGAGGGGTGATGGTTGCACGATTGTCATATGCGTACCAGAGGATACGGAGACCTCGAAGTACTCGATCTGAACCCCACATGGCACCGGAAAGGATAGTGACATATATGACTTTTTGTTTCATCTCGGGCTGGTGGAGAGCGGCATTGATGATGAAAAGCATATACATCAGGATATGTGAGATGTAGAAAACCTCATATCGAACTTTGCGAATCAGAAGAGCGAAAACGAGCAAGACGAAAAGTGATGTGACAGCTATCATCCCGTTGATCTGAGTCATTTTTAATAGAAGTTCAGGCTTATGCATCCTTTCGAAGCCCAAGCAGACTGTAGTGGTATGAAGCAGGGCGAAAATGATTGTTGTGTAGCCGCCGACTTGGCTATAGGTAAGTAAGTATGTGTTTGTACGGATGTTTCAGCAGGAGCTCGAAGGCATGTCTCAGTCTCAATGTCCAACCGCTTGAAGGACATTATCTGGAATCTCGCCTGTTTGTGGGGCCGCCTCCTTGAAAGTCATCAAGCAAAGGGCAGATTTCACGTACTGAAGCAGGTTGAGTCTCTCGTAGGAATATGCTGTAAGGAAAGCCAGGGGCGTGTTCTTCAGAGCTAAGAATACGATGAAGGAGACATTGACGAGCGTCATCCTGCAAATGTGAGCATTGTGTCCCGAAATTCAGAGAAGGTACATACCATCCCAATCGCTTTGAGATGGGTAACAAGTTAGACCAGTCCATATTCGTTACTGTCAACACAACATTGATGACCACATATCCTAGCACAAGAACAGCATGGCCTATGGACGTGAAGCCCACTAGTCTGTGAGTGAGGACATGTCGAATCGTCCTATGTGGCTTTAGAGACCTTTCTCTGCAAGATATGATCCGGGCTCCTTACCTGACAACAGATACCTGCCCCTTCATGATACTCGAGCCCCTGGCTTTCTTCGGAGCATATCGACTATACAAATATCTAGCCCAGTGGAAAACGGCGAAGATGGCGATCATTCCCAGAACTCCAGCAGCATAGTATTTCGCAGCATGTTGATTCATCAAGCTCTGATGAGCCATCTCTGCCATTCGAGCCTTGTTAGCAGCGGCGGCTGCGCCAGCATTTGCTGTAGCATTGTTGCCGCCGGTCTTTGGGGGGTCCTTCGAAGGCATCGTGAACAGTTTCAGGCAATGGAAATGACGCCCAGAATATAGACAGTAACATAGGACGTTCTTGTACTTAAGACATCTCGAGCATTTCTTATCCTTCCAAATCTTGGTACGGCAGTTCGACGAAAGAGGCTTCTTTTGGCCTATAGCAATATGGATAAAAATTGGAGATCAATATAAATGAAAAATGGACGCCGGAGACACCACGATAGATATGGGGAAAGCTTGTCGAGTGCAACCTTATCACGTAGTGGTATAAGTCACGGGAGTCTAAACGTTATACGAAGCGGCACTTGCTGCATTGTTCAAAGCAGGATCTGGGTGTCTTAATATGGATAAACAGAGCCATGAGGTCTTGACAACTGGGAGACCTGATCTAATCTTGACCAGGTCTGGTGCAGCCATGTTTCGAGTAATATACTTGGGACTGATACCTCCTTGATAGGTTCGCATGCTCGTCCCTCCGTCCCTCCGCTGCAGGTTGACAACTGTCGGAAGATGGCTAAATCGCCCTGGACGGATGCCAACTGTGGCAGGTGATCCCTAAAGGTATGGTCCCGCTGCACGTGGTGACATTTCAGAGTAATATGTTGGTACCAAGAACCATTTGGGAAGGCAGTATTGGGAACTAGACACACTAACATAGAGGTATTTCAGTTCTGGCGACTCGTCTCCGTCGTTCCGACGGAGAGTGGTCCAACATACTTTTGAAGATTCTTTCGTTCGACATAGCGATTGAAGGCTGACATGCTCCTCGATATTGAACGCCACCAAACACCTTTGTGGGGAGTAAATTCGCCCGTTGAATATTTGAAATAAAATCAATAACAAGGGCAGTTCATTAAACCAACGTGGCGAAAGCTGGGGAACCTAGGATTCGGCTTATTGTGCTGCTCCAAGGGAGGAGGACAGGGTGGCATTTGTGTTCCTGCCGGGCCCAATCACCCACGACCAATTTAAATGGATGAAAGCGAACATTCATGCGCCGTGACTGCCGTATTGAGGGCATTTTGTTCTGATGGTGAAGATAAAAAGCGAAGAAATCGCAATGATCAGATAAGACAAGGTCGTGCTCGGCCCGGATCGTCTCCCGGCCCATGCATTTGAATTTTCACGTCAAAACCTCACATCCTCACTCTAACAACACGAACAGCGCTAAGGGAAATATGAAGACGTTTGTCAAACATTGTGAACATGATTGATGGAGTGCATCCTCCTTTCGAAGAGGAATGTACAATGTCTGGCCGTGATGACTTTTGATTACGTCACGTTGCTGGCGAATGAAGTTGGACGAGCGACTTACTCGAGAATTCAACCACGCCTCCAATCTATCCGACAACACAAGCAAGCTATGACAGCACATTTCAATTTCAATGCGAAGTCCTACTCACATTTGGACATTGAAGGCATCAGAAATCCCCCAGCAGAGGCACAACTCGGACCATCAAGAGGATCTCCGATAAGTATTCAGCCTCTCGATCCATCAATTGCTCCAGCGATACTGGATTTCTTCAGCGTGCACCATGCATGCCGTCCCGACTCAACAAGAGTCTAACAGACAACCGGTCAGAGTAGGGTTGCTCATCAGCATCTTTGGTTGCAGCTTCTGAGAGTTATCGTCCTTCAAAGATCCCCATACATGTGCTGTACCCAGATTTGGGCAACTGTCGGTGCAGATGTGTACCAGCTCCTCCCTAACCCTAACGATTCCAATAAAACCTTCAAGGTAGTGGAGCTCAGCAGAGTAGTACATAATGAAGGTGGCGAAATGAACGTCTTGACGGGATTTAGTCGTCATGGCTTGAAATCGCTAAAGGGTGCCTGGATCGTGCTGATGGGATGAAGTCAAGGTGACTCGGGTTTGTCGTTATTTGTTCTCGTGCGTAGTCTTGCTGCACAAGTTGGTATCATTATCGACTCGGGGGGTACTTCAATAGCAACATTGTGGCCTTCCAAGAAGACGGAGCAAGAGCACCAAGTACTCCATAGCGTACAGAGAGTCGAATAAATTCATGTTTTGTTCACGCTACGGGTTGCTGCGACGTCTAGAACGCTTTGAGGACCGCGGCCCGGGATTGCGAACCTTGAATGGCAGCTTCGAGGTGTCGGAAGCTCGATGTCAATATCACTACAGCCCAGGTCAGAAAGCTTTTGTCAGGGAGCATAGCACTTATGAAAATAGTTCAGTATGTCAAGCTTTGAGAATCTTTCCTTGTCATGAGTTTGTGTTGAAAGCATCTTCGTTCTGCTTGCCAATCGTGGAAGCTCGGGTTTGAAGTGTCCCAGAAATTCTCAAAGGGCGGGCTGGCAATGAGTTGGAAAACTTTCCGAACTTGGAGAGACTCGGCGAATCTTTGATCCGCAAAGGTGACAACATGAGTAGATATGAAGCAGGTCTTCATAGCTCCTTCCTGTTGCACTGCGCTACTCTCCGAACCTCGCTTAGCAGATATCTTCGCACGCTTCAACTTTGTTTTCTCTTTTCCTCTTCGAGCCATCTGGAAAATAGATCTGGAAAGACAATTCAAAGGGCAACACCGAGGTCTGGATTTGATTCAGCTCGGATTTGCGAAGAGGAACGATCTGTCGTTTGTAGGCTGATTACACGTCACCTGCGAAGTCAAGTCGCGCCTTCTTGTTTTGTTCTCGATCTATTCCGGATGGGATTTGTCACGAATCCTTCGCGGCCTCGTTCTACTTGACCTCTTCATTGCCTCTTGATCAGCCGTCATGTCATCCTTCGAGCCCATGATGATCGATTCGTCACCCGAGCCGTCGCCTACTATGCATGGGTTTGGTCCCAGTCAAGGCCTGAGTGTTGGACCATCTACCTTTCGCCATTCGTTCTTGGGCACCAAGTCTACGGCTACAAGCGCTCATATGGTCCCCCGCGCGGGAAGATGTGAGAGTGTTCTGGGTATGAAGACCCAGAAAGAAAACGTCCCGAGTGCTGGGGCTTCTCGGGGTTTTGGAAGCCCTTTTATGCTACCTTACAAATCTGCAGAATCAACAGGCTTCGCCGCATACAGCAATCAGGGAGGATTTGCAGCTGCCATAGTCCGAACCACTGACCCTGCCATGTCAGCCTTTCAGCAAAATAAGAAGTCGTTGGAGCCATCCAGCCTCCTCAGCGAAGTGGCACCAACCTCGACCAACCTTGATATGCCTGTGGACAAGACACCAGCGATTCAACCGAAATCTCTGCCAACAAGCCTTCTCTCTCAAGCCTCCATGATGAACAAACCGAATATTACCGAACCGCAGATCTCGGAAATGGATGCTGCGGATTATGGATTGTCTGCTGGTAAGTCTCACGACAACTGAAAGTGTATGTATCATAGACTGACACGCCTCCAGCTTCCTCAACACCAAAGCCGCGAGGTGAGTCTTGCCGAAGAACTAATACAGCTTTTGCAATGTATTAGAAGTATACTGTCCCAATGGCCCCGCTGCACCTAAGATACTCAATTCACCTCCAAATAACTTTCGGAAGAAAATGCTAACTGCCTCAATCAGATCCTTCGATGCCTGCTCTTCGAGGCCCTAGGAACGACACCGAGCTGCCTTTTAAAACAATCCACTCTCTCCTATCAATACTACAGAAGCTTCTGGAAGAGGGTATCTTCGAGTTTGTCAAACGATGGGTTCCAGAATTACTGAAGGTCAGAGGATGGGATACACCCGAGCATGGAGAGCTCAACACTTGGATGAGGCACTTAATTCACTACAGGGGAGATATTACTTTCGCATTCAAAGCCAATAAAGTCTCTCACAGTATCGCGGACTTTTCGGAGTTCATGCATCGCCTTTCTAATCTGCGGCATGCAGCAGTACACCGATTGCCAACAAACATCCACGGACTGAGACGGTTTATGCCAGATGCTTTGAACGTTACGAAGTGTCTAGGAGATTTGCCTCGCTTCAACAAGCTTCGTGTGATCGAGTATGGACTATGGGTGCCCGATGAATCCAATCTTGAGGCAGAGGCGGTCAAGCCTCTAGCAGACTTCACCATCATCAACATTCCAGACAGGCAAGATTTTGTGGATCCAGCTGTTTATGGGGAAGTTCAATGCAAGCTTATAAGCTTTGACGACAAGCGCGTTTTGCCAATTGGGGGCGCACGCGCGCAGCAATTACTTCGAGGTCAAAATATTCCAGCTCGAGCTGCGCAAGGTGTTACTCACCCAGCCCGTGGACGAAGCCCCGTTCGCCGCCGTGCCCCTCGAGCCTTACCTTCTGCACGCTCTGTCTCCCCAGGAACTTCGAACAGACAGAAAGCTGAACGAGCTCAACGAGCTGATAGACGGACTAAGCGTGAAAAGCTTAAATTGCGTCTGAACTCCAAAGCTCTAGCCAAAGGGCAAGTCATCGACTTAACTGAAGATGACGATGCAGGCAAGGATGGAGGAGCAACGACAGGTGCAAACGTCGTCATCGATCTGACAGAAGATTGATCCATTGTCTGGAGGACTTCCATCGAGAGCCTTACTTCTGTGCAATGGCCATTTACTGTTGGACTCTGCTCTGCTTTGCTTAGATTTAATTCGTCTTTCGTTGTCGGTTTCTATAACCCGGTTGGGGTCTTTAGAGTTCGAGAACAAGTCTAGAGGTTTTTCCCTTGTTTGTACTGTTTCTGATCTGGAGGCTACACTAAGACCCGGCATATCCTAGACATGTACATAAGACTGGCGTTTGCTTTGGGTGTTGGTGCTTTCCGGCTGGATGGTACATTGTCTCAAGTCTCTATGTTGTGGATCGAACAGAGCTTGGGACGGAGCCGCCTTCGCGCGAGATTTGATTCTAACAAGTCATGGAAGAATGGGAGTGTGCTCTGCTGATAGATGGGTACATGCTCTCTGATGAAATCCAAGATCAGAATGAAGTCTTGAAATGGAAAAGTGCTTGCATACGTTTCTGTGGTCTTGCACAGTTGCTCTCTTACATTCAGTGCAGAGCGGAGTACAGGTTCTACCTCATCGCCCAGGACCATTGTTCCAAACCAACCCTTCTCCTTGACCAGAATAAACCACAGGCGAGACGTTCAAAGAACATGATCAGGCTGAGAACCCACCTATCCACAAACTCTCGGGTGATGCAAATCAAGACCATCATTCCTATCACAAGTACAACAAAGATTGCATTAGTTGATCTTGAGCTCCCGAACAAAACTTCTATGAAAGCGAGGAATTCCAAATGTGCAAATCAGAAAATAAGGATCACATTACAAGCTCCCTCCACCCTGACCTTGTCCTTGACCTTGAGTCTTCCCCGCGTTATTGAGGATAGCAGCTTTCAATAGTCCTCCGCCGCTGTTGCCACTCCCATTCAGAGTTCCACTTCCTGCCCCTTGTCCTTGTCCCTGTATTTGTGGTTGTGGTTGTGGTTGTTGTCCTTTCTTAGCAGCTTCATCGGCTCGAGCTCCTGTTGTCGACTTAGTATGCATCCTTATTCTGCCCAGCGAAACCCCCTTTCCCCTCCCCCCCACCACAAAATAGAAGACCTCAAGTCAAAACCAACGAACAAAGAGGTACCAAGAACGTATTCACTTACTAATCTCCTTCCTCCTCTCCGCCTCCCTATCCCTCTCCATCGCCCTCCTCGCATCCCTAAACTCCTTCATACGCCTCTTCCCTAGACTCCCATGTCGCCGTCTATCCTGCGCGTTGCGGAGAAGAGGGAGCTGGATGATGGCACTGAAGGCGTCGAAGACTTTTTGCAGGGGAAGGGAGTGTCGTTCTGCTAAGGCGGCGAAGGGGAATGTTTCTTGAGCTGTTTCGGCTATGTCTACTATTCTGGAAACGGGTCAGCTTAGCATTGGATTTGAAAAGTGGGAAGCGGAAGAGAGGAGTTGGGACTTACAAGTTGGGTGAGTGTTTGCGGCCTATGCGTGCGCTAGGAATTTGGAATCTGGAGACTTGCGGCGGCTTTGGTGATTCAGCTTGGATGGTCGATGGAGAGGACGGTGAAGGAGAGACAGCGCCGGTGGCGCGAGGCGGAGTCCTGGGAGACGAAGGAGCTTGCGGCCGAGCTATGCTTGGTGGTTGCGGGCTTATTAAAGGAAGTGAAGCATCGTGAGTCGCCATTGCCTGAGGCTGGTTTTTGTTGATGGCGGCAGCAGCAGCTGGTGGTGGTGTGCAAGTGGCTGGTGATGCTCCATGGCTCGAGGGCGATGAGGTTTGGATTGGCGGCGACGGAGTTGAAGGCCATGCAGGAATTGCGTATAGTGATGGGTTTCGCAATATGTCATTCGATGCAGGATTGGGACGACTAAATTGGGAAGTCGGTTGAGCGTTTGATACCTCCCCATTAGGGACAGATGCTGCTGTTTGATGAACGTCGAGATTTGGCAAAACTACCGGTGCCGGATGATGAGACTGTGATACTGGAGGTTGCTGGAAGGACGTACTAGCAGGAAGAGTCTGGTGATTTGCTGAGGCTTCGGATTGCTGTGGTTGCAATGAGCTTCCTGTGGAGATTATTGGCGTGTGTGGATGACTCTGAGCTGTCGAATGCATGGTGCAGTTTCTTTGGTCCGGGCTGAAATCTGGCTGAAACATACTGGTACCTTGCGTCCAGTCCTGGTATGAGGGCTGGTGGTGATGTGAACTCGATTTCTGCCTCGAATCCATATCCATAGGCACCATGGAATCCTGGTACGGGGAAGTGTACTGTGGATTAACAACGCGGTATGGTTCCCAATCGAAGTTCCCCCAGCCCACACTCATAGGATCATGAGTCATCGTCCTATCATACGAAGTTGGAGTATTCGGTTGCTGGGCAATAAATCGTACTGGGCATGTCATCGAAGCAGGATTTGTTCTGGGAGAAATCTGGGTCGATGATCGGAATTGCTTGCATGCTGGACTGCCGATTTCCCATCCGTCCTCATATTTGCGCTTTTTGGGAACATTCGCGTCCAGCTGCCACGGATTCCAGTTAGAAGATGGAATTGGAAGGTGTGAGATTTGCGTGGCCGGATCTTCCCACCACGGTACCTGGACAGGGAAGTTTGGGATTTGTGGATAGTGGTTACTGTGGCTTGGCTCAAGGGACCACGGGAGTTGTGGTGTAGGGACAGGCATTGACATTGTGACCGTAGGTAGAGATCCTCTTCGAGTTCCAATCTCCTTATTGTCCAAGTGACAAGATTCCAATCTCCGAACAACGCTGGTACTCTTTCGACGAGTTTGACACTCCGTATTCCTGCTCTCATCTCTCGGCACTTTTGTCAGGAAGCTTTGAGTTTCCTGGAATTGACCTGTATGCGAGTGAGAGAAGGCGAGCCTGCTATAAAATGAGTAACTGCTTTGAAGGATCAGGGATGTCCAAACCTCTTCCGCTTCTTCTTTCTTCGACGTGGCACCGAGAGGACCAACTGTACATCATCATCTATGCCATCAGTCCCATCTATCGTTTTCTCAGGTTGACTTGATGACTGCTGGTTGGTCTGTTCGAGAGATTCTGTGACGTTCTCCGCAGGTTGCGAGACTGGAGCAATTGGTGGTTCTTGGCTAACATGAGAAGTGGTATCTGTGGCACCCACGAGCTTGATAGAACCCACTTGAGCCATGGGTAGATAGAGAACGTAGAGCGCCAAAAGAAAGAAATGAAAACATTGGAGACCCTGAGGAAGATATAACATGTTCGCAAAGGTGTGGATAGAAGCTTTGAAAGACAAGCATCATGCGTCAACCCCACTGCATTGCAAAGAATGAAAGAGAAAGATAGACATGACCTTGCCGGCATCCTTGTTCTCTTATAATGGAGAGTGTGCTGTGGCTGTCCCGATAGGACTATTCGCGATCAAGAGATGAAGTAATTAGCTGCGGTGGCAAGGCTGAGGAATAGGCAGCATCACGTGCTCAGGCTCGCAAGGCTACCAGCCTGGAGCCTTTCCATGCTTCCCCACATTGATCGGCTGGCGAAGCTCTAAGCTCTCCATCTACATATCAAGACCCCTCCACTTCTCCTTAGTCTTTCTACACATACACTCTCGCAGAACGCAACGTACGACTTTCCAAAACACTCTTCGAAACCATGGTGGTCGATACGGAGCATAACCCGTTGATGTCAACGCAGAAGTCCTCCGATACCAGCCTCCAGTGAGCGTCTTGATGTCCGTCTCTCGTATAGTCCATACTAATGCGCTTGTAGAGTTGCTCTGCATCCCCTCGTCCTTCTCACAATCTCAGATTATATCACAAGACATACGCTGCGCCAGCAAACAGGTCCTGTTGTGGGCGCGCTTTTGGGTCAACAGGATGGCAGGGAGATCACAATTGAGCACGCTTTCGACTGTCTTCTTACCGAAATCGAAGATGAGATCATCCTTAACCATGCCTGGTTTGAGGAACGGTTACAGCAAAGTTCGTTTACTTTTTCAGGATCTGCTGGAGACATGCTGATGATTCTTGTTTATAGTGAAAGACGTCCACAAAGTACCCCCTCTCGACCTTATTGGTTGGTACACGATTCTACCATCCACCGGCCCACAACCGATTCATCTTCCAATCCATAAGCAAACACTTAAGTACAACGAATCCGCGGTCCTGCTAGGTTTCCATCCTACTGAAGTTGTTGAAGGATCCGTTGGTGGCAAGCTTCCTCTTTCAATTTATGAAAGTAATCTTGAGGCAGAAGAAAATGCTAGCGGAGGCGGCGAGGACAAGGAAATGAAGGATATTGAGACACACCTGTCACTCAAGTTCAGAGAATTACCCTACTCTGTGGAGACTGGGGAGGCTGAGATGATAAGTGTCGACTTCGTGGCTCGTGGTGGAGGTAATGCCACAGCGGTCGATGGGACAGTCAAGAAGGTAGCAGGAAAATCCGACGTTCCTCCAGAAGAGACAGCAAGCAAGGGAAAGACCCGCGCGAGTAAAAAGTCAGAATCTATGGAATGGGAGACCTCGATGAAAGCTCAGGACCAACATATCCTGTCTCGCGAAGATGAAGAGCTGATTGCTTCACTGACCGCCAAGGCAAACGCAATTAAGATGTTGCATTCGCGGATCAACCTTATTGCGATCTATTTGCAGAAGCTACCTCCATCTTACATCTCGAATACGGTCCCAGAAAGTATCGAAGCGACAGACAAGAAATATACCCCGGTCAACCACACGATCCTTCGCTCGATACAAGCACTTCTTAGCCGGTTAAGCCTATTAATCCCAGCAGATGCAGCCGCATTCGAGCAGGAGCTCATGTCAGAGAAGAACGATGTGAACCTCGTCTCGCTGCTGGGCACCATCACAGAAAGCATCCAAGACATCAGAGAGGCGGGCAGAAAGTTCTCGGTTGTGGAGTCTGCAAATAATATGAAATCAAAGTCCGATCGGGGTATGAGTGGCGCTCCTTGGGGATCAGCTTCTTTTGGCGGTGGCACTCAAGTGATGGGAGTGGGGGATTTGATGAATTGAAAAAATTGAGGTTGGTGATGCGTTGCACGGCGCATGAGATTATGATTGATGACACATGGCGTTTGCTAGCGATTTGGAGCATACGGCAGACATGAAAATACCAATCAAATTTAGACTATGTCTCGGACCGACATCTACCAATTGCTCCTGGACATTGCTCTTTGCAATTCGTACTACCCGAAGCCCAATAAGCCGCCCGGCCGCCCAAACCAATGCAACCCTGCCTACAAGTGCTTAATTAAGTAGCCTAAGCCTCAATGACGACCTGCCACATTAGCCCCATGTCTGCTTATTGTTTCCATAGGTCTTACCTTAAGAACCAAGTTTCCCTCATTATCGATCGTCCTTCCAGCCAACTCAAAAGCGAGTTTCGCTTCCGCAAGTCCTTTGAATCGATGTGTTACCATATCATCCAAACTTGGCAATTTCATTGGCCCCTTTCCAGCAAGTAACCTGATTCCTGTTTGGTAGGTGTTCGCATATCTAAAAATCTATCAAGCAAGTCAGTAGAATTCAGAAAGCCCTTCTAGAACGTCCCCATTGTGCAGCAGGAAATGCGTACGCCCAAAATATCGACCTCACGCAAATGCGCAACAGAGAGCGGGACCGTTTGGATTGGCGTTCCCATTCCAACCATGATCACCTTCCCCCCTGGTTTCGTTGCGTACAGAGATGTCTGCATGCATGCTTCCTTGCCAGTACACTCGAAAGTCACGTCCACCCCTTCATACTCATCTTCTTCCAATGCGCCCATATCTGGCCTCGCCACTGCAAGAACGTCTCTAGCGATTGCTTTCGCGCCTTCAAGACGATCACTGATGCTACTATAGCTACTCAACGGAGTCATGATGCCGTCCATACTAGCTGGTGTGGAGGTACCGGAGTCATGAAGCGAAGAAGAGGATGTAGAAGAGTCGAAAGGCATAGGGGCCACGTAGCCGTGTGTTGCAAACCCTTTCGAGATGGCGTAGTTGACACGCCCTTCATCCATATCCATTATTGTCACAAAGGTACAGCCAGATTGTCTCGCCATAGCTGCCACCAACAAGCCGACTGTACCTGCTCCAATGACAAGTGCTGTTGATCCAGGAGTAGGAGCAGCCCGGTTCACCGAGTGTATTGCTACAGAGAGAGGTTCGAGTAAGGCGGCTGCTTCGAATGAGACATGGTCTGGGATCCTGACAAAGTCGTTAGAGGTTTCGATGGAGCCAATTTCAGCTTGCTCACTTGTGACACCAAATTGCTGGGTGGTTTATTCTCTCCTGGAGAGTTCCCTGAAAATGAGGAACACTTTTGGCACTGCTTCTGAACTTCATCCTTTTGCAAAGATTGTACCGCCCTTTTCTGCAGATTGTGCATTGGCCGCAGGGAATACCGACTTCAAGTGCAACCCTGTCACCAATGGCAAATCCATTGACTTGAGGCCCAATGCCTACCACAACACCGGACGACTCATGTCCAAGAGACAATGGCGCGCAGGCACAGAGGTCGCCATTGGCGAATTTCTTGTAGTAGCTGACATCTGAACCGCAAATTCCGGTAGCTTTGATCTGAATCTGAAGTTCTCCAGATTCGGGTTCCGAGATACTTCTGTACTCCTGGAAATATGGGTTAGGGGTATATATGCACACGTGGAAACCACAGGGATCATACTAGGCGGAGATCCAGAGGCGAATGCAAGACAGAGGCGAGCACGCTGCTCTTCGAGGGAGTACTGTTGTATGATGTCAATGGACTGTCGTCAGTGGCAGATGGAGCCATTATAAAGTGCGCTTTAGTCACAAAAAAGTATAGAGTCAAGCAAAAAGAAAGCAATGATGGGGGTAAACCATTCTTTCTCGTGGGGGTCCTCTTTCACTTTATGAACGATCCATTGGCCAGTAAAGAATCGTTCTCTAATCTCTATGATAGAAAGCCGTTGATAATCATAGCAGGGACAGCATTTGATACATCCATGGCAAGCCGTTGTGGGCAAGAATTATGTACCCATGTCACTCTTAGCTCCATGTAGATGCACGACAGGGTATGCTCGCTTTCAAGAACATGCAAGGCCGTACTGTCGGACCTATGGGATCGAGGCCGCAATGTTGACAATGATGAAATCAGCGTCCTCTTGTCAATAACGTGGTACATCTCTGTCCAACGTGGGGTGCTCAACGTATATCAAAAGTAACATGGCCAATCTTCGAGCTGGTACCAGACGTCTTGGTTTCATGTCTTGAGCCTAAACTTTCGAGTACCGCAATTCCTGGGTCCGAACGAAGCGACAATCCGGGGACAAGGGGCGCCTTGCACGGAGCATTACATGCCGGAGCGGGCTTGAACGTTCAGCGTGCGCTTGGCTTTTTGATCCTCCTGACAAACACTGCGGCGCACTTGTTGATAGACAACCGATGCACAACAAACCTGGTAATGCGAGCATGGCGTAAACACAAAGTTCTTATCATCCATGGTGTGTTGTCGTACGGCATTGGCATGCACAAAGGTTAATATTAGGGCCAGTACGCTTTCTCTAATCGATGCCCACACAACATCTGGACAGTTTGATGCATATGTGGTATGAGTTGGCCGTAGATCCCGATTTAGGAGCATGCTAAAAAGGTACATCCACAAGGTACCAAGGTACTTCCGTACTTCTGAATGGCTTCTCTTGGGTCGTCTTGAGGCGAAAAACGGAGAGGGCTCTCCGCAAAAGATGCACCGAGGCTAGTGACTGCCCAAGAGCTGTTGGGGCTTGGGGCTTAGATGCTACTACTGAATATGGATCGCTTAAGTGGACGTGGACAAGCCCTAATTCTGCGTCTGCATGTTAAGTTGACCCGACTGGATGGCTTGTGAGAGGTCGGCCGGTATCGCGAAAATCATAGCCGTTGCCCTGGAATAGTGATAACTCACTCTCATACGGGCTCATTGTAGTTGCTCACCGTTGGGAGCTCGGCATGTGAAGGAATCAAAGTGTAACCTTAGCATATGATATTGGAAAGCATATGACAAAAGCGGGACTGGGGTATAGTCATATCATTCCAGCGTTGGATGTTACACAGACTTCGTACAACCCCTCTCCATTTGCCGATTCCAATAACTCCAGGCGTTGTCATTCACAGATTGTATGAGCTATCAATGTTACAGGAGAGTAACAAGCGGATGTTCTGCCCTGTGCACCCAGACTACCGGATTTTTACATTCTCCGGGAAGGATAGAAACCAACCAAATGACGATATTCTAGAAGCTCGAGGTAGCAAGTCTGGCTGCAGCATTCCGTGCATCAACCTTGTCCTCGTCGTCTTCTTGAACACCCTTAAGACCACCAGTAGAAGCCCCAGATACCGCTCTCGCCCGACCGGACCCTTGCTCCTCTTCACCGTTTTCCTCTGGGACCTTGGACATGAAGCTACCCGAGATACTCCTGTTCAACCCATCAGGTCGTCGTGGTACACCGCTCCATGCATCACCGTGCACGGTCTGACTCGCTGCCAAGCTTGCTCGCCTCGTTGCCGGATGCGCCTCACGACCCAACCTACTGAGCCCACCGGAAGAATCGATGGCCCGGATGTCAGGCCTGACACTTTCGAGAGTTGCTAAAGTGCGACGCTCTGCCTCAATCTCGCGAGTAACATATTCCCGGATGCTGAGTCGCAGATCGGCCGCTGTGCGAGCGAACCAGCGACGCTGCTCCTGAAGAAGGTTCGCAGTAACACGCTGAGTTTTGCCAAGGAGATAGAGCTCATTGCTTCGCGCCTCGTCTAATGCAGAAATGGCTTCATCGACCTTCTCCCGTCGCACGGAGGAACTCGCTTTCAACCTATCGGCGGCATTCAACTTGCTTCGTGTCAATTGCTGGGCCTGGACTAGCTCGCGCAAGAGAATATGTCGATTTGTGAGTGTTTCCTTCACAATGAAAGCGTCCTGGGAATGGTACTGCAGGGGGTCGCCGATTGTCGTGGCCTCAGCTGTACCTTGAGCGGCATGGAAGTCTCCCGTTGTTTGAATGGTCTTACCAAGCTTCCGATAAGCATTTCCGAGCCCACTGTGCGGTTCTTGTACGCTCATGGCACCCAGCTTGACGCCGAAATCGGACTCTGCAAGCCCAAGACCTATGCAAACTTAGAAGAGTTCTGGTCAATGGCGAAATAGCTAGCCTACCTTTTCTGGCCTTGACCAGTTTGTCTACCTTGTGCCCTGCATCCATTGTCCCAAGATAAAAGAGTTTCACTATAGGACGCGCATCTTGTAATTCTGGGGTATCATCCGGTGGTGGTGCGAATTGCTTGATAACTCTTCTTCGCACGCCCGTTGCTGGCTGTTTCCTCTTCAACATTGGACTGTAACCGAAGTCACTTTCAACGAAAAGAACCATTTCATCATCTCTCATTAACACTTCGTTTGCGCAAACGTAATTAAGCCATCTCTGAAGTCCTGCCTTCACCCTAGCTTCATCTTCGTCGGTTCCAGCACCAGCTGAAGTGAGCGCTGGAGGAACGGCAGGAACAATAGCTTCTGGGTTCGATGATATGAGGTGGTCCGCGAGCTTCAGAAATTCGGAGTGGGTACGACGAACGTCGCGGAACTGGGTAGTTCGAAACTTGGGTAGGTTGGTCTGGCAGGTCAGTAAATGCCTTTACAAGCAGAAACAATTGTAGTAGGAACGGAACATCAACACATACATGAACATCGAATCTCATAATAGGGTCCTTCCGCCCAGTCCGTTCGAGTCCAGTGATTTTCGCTTGTAGCTTGTATTGGGGCTGCTGAGGATGTTGTTGGGAATGCTGAGCTTGTCTTGCACCTGGGTGGTACCTCGCAGGCTCTGATCTATGAGGCTGAGTCTGATATTGCTGTTGTATGGGTGCCTGCTGTTGCTGGCCGAGGAAAGGTTGCTGCTCGGGCTGGCTACGAACAGAGTCCGCTGTATCTGGTCTGCGACCATCACTCTCTGCCACAGATTCTGTACCTGCACTACTCTCCGGCCTGTGATAGCTTCCGTTGCCCATCATGTCGTCCTGAAAACCTGCGTGCCCAGAACTGCTGTATGGTGTAGGCGACGGCGGAATTTCGCTGGATGTTGGAAAGGAGCTCGTTCTTGCATGTTGAGGGCTGGGTTGTGGTGAAGAACCCCATGGCGAAGCTCCAGCTGGGTTATCAGCATCGTGTATCGACGACGAGTAGTCCATAGTATCTGTGATGCTGTCGTGACTGGTCGTGAATTCGAGATGCTGCTGCGCGTGCTCGGTCTATGACGTCGAGGAGCGGATTGAAGCGCTCAAGATGCTGAGAGGAGAAGGGTACATAAGCTGTCCCTTCCGAGTGGAATCCTGGATCGAAGTGTTGATGCTTTGAAAGCGATCAATGGTTGTGAATTGAATCATCAACACGATGTCCAACCATGTGTTCCGCAGGCATCCAAGATGGAAGCGCCAACCTAAAAAGACGCTAAGCGAGAGCCTCAATATTTCACAACACTCGCATCACTTGTGTATCGTCGAAAGAATTGGGTGATGATTTTTCTGACCTCTGGAAAGGGATGTCTATTAAGGCACCGAGGTCTTCGACGGCCTACTCTTATACACAATTCCAAAGCCCTCCCATTGCGGCCTCATACCAGCTCTTACTCTACCTCTCACCACCATGACCCGAGCCTCAGGAGGACCAGGAACATTGGGATTATCGCCCATATCGATGCGGTAAGACAGTCATCTCCAGGCTAGAGGTTGTGATACTCATATGTTACCAGGGTAAGACAACAACAACAGAGCGTATGCTCTACTGTAGTGGCTTCACTCGTCGAATAGGAGGTATGTCCCAATTGCATATCACGTGCTAAACTCTTCCAACGACAACCTTGAATGACTTCTATCTTGGCAACAGTAGACATATAGTTCGATCATATCTGACTTTCTCCTAGATGTTGATGATGGTTCTACGGTCACAGACTTTCTCCCTGCAGAGCGAGCAAGAGGTATTACTATTCAGTCAGCAGCTGTCACCCTTCACTGGCCTCCCCATCATGAAGGCCACACACCCACGTCGGGTCCAGACGTATCAAGATCGCACCACACACATACTATCAATCTCATAGACACACCCGGACATGCAGACTTTACCTTTGAAGTTCTTCGGTCACTACGAATCCTCGACGGGGCAGTGTGTATCCTTGATGGTGTTGCCGGTGTCGAAGCTCAAACCGAAAAGGTTTGGGCTCAGGCAAATGAATACAGTATTCCCAGAGTTGTTTTCGTCAACAAGCTGGATCGAGATGGTGCCGCTTTTGAGAGGACCGTAAAAGAAGTAGGCTCAAGGCTACGAGGCTGGCCTGCTGTCTGCCAAATTCCGTGGTGGGAAGGAGGGAAAGGGCGATTCAGCGGTGTGGGAGATGCCATCAATCTTTGTGCGCTGAAGTGGGAGGAGGGCGGCGATGGGAAAGCAATCCAAAGCTTCAACATGGAGCAATTGACTCAGCACGATCCCGAATTTCTATCCGAGATTCTCAAGGCACGCTCGGCCCTTGTTGAAGCTTTATGTGAATACGACGAGCAGCTGTTGGAAAAATGGCTCGAGTGCAATGACGATGCCTTGGCCGTCCCAGCTCAATCTATCAGAGACAGCTTACGACGTTGCGTTCTAGACGGTTCTGGGAAGCTTATCCCTGTCTTTGCCGGCGCCAGCTTCCGAAATATTGGCGTTCAACCACTTCTTGATGCTGTCAATGACCTTCTCCCGGATCCAACTGAGAGACCGGATCCCGAAATCAGCTTAGGCTCTCAAAAGGCTGGATTGTCTGATCTTTTGAGTGGCAAGCTCTCGCTTGCTACCGGCACTGGCAAACATTTGGCTAAAAAGACAACTTCCCCGACAGCTTTGGTAGCTCAGATCGAGGCATGTGCACTTGCCTTCAAAGTCGTCAATGATGCACGTCGAGGGGTTCTTGTCTATATTAGAGTGTATTCAGGCTCAGTAAAGCGCAACTCAGCTTTATGGAATACCAACTTACATGTCACCGAGAGAGCGCAAAGACTTCTGCAAATGCAAGCTTCTGATGCTGTAGAAATACCACATATCTCTGCAGGTCAAATTGGTGTCATAGCAGGGTTAAAACATGCACGCACAGGCGACACGTTGATATCGTACCCAGGAGTAAATCCTAAGACGGGACCACCGACGCCATTGAACACATTGCAATTACGACCTATCGATGTTCCTCCTCCAGTCTTCTTTGCGGCTATCGAGCCACATAGTCTCAGCGAGGAAAAGAACGTCGCCGAGATTTTGAGCCTCTTATTGAGGGAAGACCCAAGTCTACATGTCAACACCGATGAAGAATCCGGCCAGATGCTTCTAAGTGGCATGGGAGAGCTCCATCTTGAGATTGCTCGAGATCGCTTAGTCAATGACTTCAAAGCGAAAGCCACCATGGGCAACATCGAGATTAGCTACCGAGAATGTGTCCTCGCTCCTACGGACTCCCATAGGATCCTTTTTGATCGCGAGGTAGCAGGGAAGAAAGGCAAAGCCGCCTGCGAAGCAAGCATCTCGCCGATTGACGAAAGTGCTGCCATTCACGACTATACTGCTCACAGAGACGGCAACTCTATCACCATCCGTATTCCCGAGGCATACCTTAATGAAGGCGGCGGTCCCTCGCTTCGTCAAGACTTGCCAATAGCTGTTATTCACGAAGCTCTCATCAATGGCGCTGTTGCAGCCCTCGCCCGTGGTCCACGTCGCGCCTTTCCCCTTCATGACTGTCATGTCATCTTGAACTTCGACCCAGCCAAAGACTTCTTTGGCTCTGATACATCGCCGGCGGCACTGTCTTCCGCCGCTCGACTCGCAGCACAAGCAGCACTTAAGGATGCATTTTCGAAAACCAGCATTGGTCTCATGGAGCCTGTTATGAATGTAGTGATTAGCTGTGATGAGGCCTCCCTGGGAGCTATTGTTCATGACATCTCATCCGCTCGAGGTGGCCACGTCTTGTCTCTCGGCACAGAAGGAAATGAAGACTCGGAAACTGGTCTTCCAGCTATCGATGTGAAGAGAATCTACGCGCCACCAGATCCATTTGCTTCATCGACTGGTGGTGACACCTCTGGACCGGGACAACATAGACAAGTTACGGCGAGGGTGCCTTTGAAGGAAATGGTGGGTTATTTGAAACATTTGAGGAGTTTGACCGGCGGACGAGGGACTTTCGTCATGAGCGTTGACAAGTTTGAGAGATTGTCAGGTCCAAGAGAGAAAGCGGTGTAGCATACATATGTAAGATATTGTATTATTAAACGTTCTTGAGGGTAGCAAGCAGTTTTGACGCACGAGAAGACGCCCTGCATTCAAAACTTTCAGCTCCCACTATTTTCGTCGCAACAATACCGCTGAAATACGTAGTTCAGTATCGGAATCTCGACATGAGTAATTTCTATTCTGACTTTGGACTTGAGCCGTTGAAATACTACAACCACCAAGAGTTCCCTCTTTAGAGAGACACAGGAGCCTAACTCCACGGCCACCAAGAGACCCTAAAAGAGAAGTACGGGCTGCTGCTGCAGAACAACACGTCGAGGAGCATGGGCCAATTGTAAATCCTCGAACGTATCGAGAGGGTAGGCATGAGGACAGACGAAGTGGAAGCCCCAGAACCCCGCTTCAACACCCAATTGCCAAACGTCTACTCAAACAACGCAGAGAATCTCGACATCCGGCGGAAAGTCTTGGTAGAAAGGCTCCTTCATTAAGTCCAATGCCCCAATAGGTCCCCCTAGCTATTGATATATCGGACAACTCAGAGAGAAGACCATTTTTAGAGGTAGACTTCTGGCGAAGGCACGAACCACATAAGTCGCAATATGTCAATCAGCTTCGACATAAGGGAATCTTCGAAGTAATTGCCATCGACCAGGCAAGATCCGAGATGTGCAATACATGCCACGAAAATTACATTGATGATCTTAATCAGAGGTGTATCGTTAGAATAGACTGTATGCACGATTTTCATCAAATTGTTCAAGCAGTAGCTCTCAGAGAATGAATATTGCCCTTTCTTTACATCCCAGAACGACGACAATTAGTTCAAGTTAATCTCGACTGGGGGCAGATATCAGACTGGACCCTACGCCACAAGGCAGTCAGGGATACTGCAGAATTTCAAAGAAGGGCACACGACCAGTGGATGGAACCAGAGCTAAGAACAAGAGCAAAGAGGACAAGGAGATGAGAGTGTAGAGATAAGGCAAGCCCGAGAACAAGGGAGAGCTCGTCAAAATTAAGAGCGTTCGTGCCACTACGATGTCGGTGCCATTGCGTCCAAGTGTCGCGAGGATATTGCCAGGTCTTGAGGGGATGGTCAAACCTACGTCGAGAACAAGCTCGCCGTCAGGTAACCTTGAGAGGAGGTGGTAATTGCTGGGATGGCGGAGGACTGCACAAGCTTCGACATTACAGGGCTTGAGCGAAAAGAAAGCAAGAGAATGACGTTCTGAATCAGTCATGTTGAGCAGAGGATAGAGAAAAGGCTGAAATGGGAAAGGCGGAGACAAGAAGTCGACCGAGATAAAGTTGTATAATGACGAAACCAGCGCCAGGGGGGTAGGCTGAAGGGGAAGGTGGCGATTAGTTGACCGAGAGGAGATTGTAGGATGGTGGAAAGCAGTAGGATGGTGGAAAGCACCGCCGGTGGTCCTGAGAGAAGTGATAGGTTGAGATGGGGGAAGTCAAAGACGACAGGAACAAAAAGTAGATTGTGGAATGGTGGAAACCAGCGCCAGAGGATCCGAAAGGAGTGCTGTTCTCGTGAGTAGCAGGCCATTTCTTTTATGGTCATGAGAAGAGCATGCTTTCTTTGAGAAGGGGTGTTTCGTGGCTGGCCTAGTGAGTTGTGGCTGGCCTAGTGACTTCGCAGGCTATTTTTGTTATGCTTCTGAGAAGGGGAATCGTTCTTTGAGACAGGTGTTAATTGTTAAACTTAAAAGTCGCAAGCCATCTTTGTTTCAGGTCCCAGAGGAGGATACTTTCTTTGAGAAGAGTGGTTTATGGCTGGTCTGGGACGTCATAGGCCATCGTCCTAATGGACACGAGGAGAGGACAGTTCCCTTGAGAGAGGTGATGGTTACGTGTGGTCGAGCTTGCTGTTCCTTGTCCATGAATACATACAGTCAATATGCAGTGACCAACCTTGCGCAGTCACAAAGCAATGATACCAAAACAGTCTTTTCTTTCACCTGCAACCAACTCCTGTGCAGCCGACTCAACAAAGGAGGCTGCAATATAAATGTCTCATTCTGCACTGTCTATCCAGGCAACTTCTCATCATCATTGTCCAGCACCAGGCCAGTGCTTGTCCTTGCCCCACCAACAAGACTTCTCACAACCTTCACCTCTACAGCTAAATTAAACAACAGCAATAGCCATGGCTAGACACGGTGACACCTTTCAAAGGATTATGGATGAAGAATATCTGTCTAGCAGAACCTATGAACAAAACTGTCGCGCCTCACTACCTAGCGAACAATTCCAGGATCAAATACAACGAGAGGTATCTCGAATTCTGAAGGCACGGAAGCGTTTACCTGGAGGAATGGAAGAAAGGGTTTATGGACCTGACTGGGAACCTCAAGCTCAGCTTTTGGTAAAGAAGCGCTGGATCGAGCAAGGCATCTGGCAGGACTCCTAGGACCTCTGGGACCACTGGGACACAAATAAGGCAAGGTGGGTAATTAAGGATTCTGAGTGTGCTTCTAGGTGGAAGCACGAAGAACCGCTCGATCTGGAGTCTGAATCAGAGACGGACACTGAAGCAGTATGTTTACCTAGAAGTCTATTTGGGACATATCAAAAACCGAGGCGGCAGAAGTGCAGTTGCAAAATGAGACAGATTGCAGTCCAACGAGCCGCTCGGGAGCGTCAACGCGAGGCATCTCGTCCATATCATCAATTCGTTTATCAGATCTCGAAGGAGCGCGAACGAATCCAAGACGAGATTGTCTCTAACGGGGAAGGTGCTGACGCCGCCGACATCAACACAAGGGCATACGAAACTGTCAAGTACACATGGAAAATGTGCGGAATCTGGAATGAAGAATGGGATACACTCCCTGGCATGTCGTGGAAGCATGAAGAGTTTCTCAGGAAGAAGGATGCTCCTGTAGGTCCTCCAGCAAAGGAACCCGTAAACGATAGCCCTAGGGGTATTAGAGGGGGGACGTTTGGAGAACCCGTAAACGATAGCCCTAGGGATAGAGAGGGTTTTTTGCTATCGTCTTCGCAGATCTCAAGGCTTTTTCCCGTAAAAGATAAACATAGGGATGGAGAGGGAGCTTTTTGACGGGATAGAGAGGGGGCTTTTGGACATCTCAAGGGGGGTTTTGGACACCTGAATTTAGAGGATCAGCTGAACCGTTAAACCACTACCACCACATAGAAGGAAATGCCAGATCCGTCAGAATCTAACACAACCCAATCACGGTCGAAGTATATGGATGTTGAGAGTGAGGGAAACTATGAAGGGGAAGAAGAGATGCTTGTCGGCCTCTATAATATCTCGTGCAACAACTTGTTTTGTCCTTTCCTCTCTCTCTTATTGCGCTCGTTGTAGTTATTATGAAAATAGATAGCAATACGTTTTATTATGAAAAAAAGATAGCAATACGTTTTCTTGTGATAATGTGTTTTCTTGACAATGACAATTGTGCTAGATAGGCAGTGAAAGGTTCGCAAGAGGAGATCATGTTGCTGCACTGAATAGGAGTACTGAAAGCACACACTTCCTCTACACTCGAGAAGCTGGAAATGATGCGCCAAGAAGAATGGCGACTTCGCCCTAGACTGTGAGGTCGACAACCCAACCACCATTTGCCGGATCACGACGCCTGCCATAGGGAATAGCTAGCACCCTGCTTGCCATGTTATGGCTAGGAGTCTATTTCAACAAGGAGCTGAGCTTCAAGAGCTCTCTGCACGTTGCTGAACGTGCTGGGCATGGAAGCCAGGAGAGAGAAAAGCAGAGGTGAGGGTTCAGGAGAGAGAGAAGGATGTAGTTCCACGCCAAGCATCTGGACTGTGCACGGTCCAGGCCCAGCACAGCATGCAAGAGTCAGTGCAGTCCGCAGCACCAAGTAAGTACCCATTATATATACCTTACCATTCAATCACAATTAAAATAAAATAAAAGAAAATCGTCCCAACTTCACCGCCAAGAACCGTGTTCGTACAGCTCCTCGAGCTCTACCAAAACCATCCTGATAAAACTCGGCAAACCTCGCATGCGATTCAGGATTGCCATATCCCCAGCCGGTCCTAGACCCGATCTACAACCATCAGGCTGGCTGTTGACGTCGGGACAACAGTGAGGCTTGCATGTCCGCCCAAATGTGGGGTCTCGTCAGCCTTGATGCAAGGGGTGACCTAGTTGTTGGAAATGAGCGGCGAAGGATGATATAACAACCAAGAAATATATCTCTTGAATTAATAAATACCACGAATCCATCTTTTCGTTAATCTTCTTCTTCTTCTTCTCCTTCTTCTTGGAAAATGTTTGTTTCCTGGTTGCACGGAATAGGAAGCGACGAGGCGGAAGGGCATAGTATCCGAGACAGCAAACAGAGAAGTCGTCTCGAGCGAATCATCTGAGAGGAAGAAAGAGTGACTTGGGTACTTTCCTCAGCAAACATCGGAACAAAGAAAGGTACCCCAAATTCTGGTTTTGGGTCTCAGACCACTTTGATAGATTCACGAGGCTGACGATGATCTAGAACAAAGAAAATTCTCTGTAGTTCAAAGTAAGAAAAGAAAAGATACGATTCATGTTACCGACTACCCAATAGTCGTCATGCCCATGAAACTTTTTCTAACCATCACCTGAAACCTATCATCACCGTCGTTATCGAATCAGGCTTCCTTGACTTGGGCACTCGGTCTCGGTTCTGGTCTTGGGACTTACATCACGTTACGATACGCTGGAGGGGCTTCAAATTCACCAGATCATGTGCACAGGCACAACTACGACTCTCATCTGTCACCATACCCTCGTACATTATACATCTTACTGCTCCCCAGCTTTCTCAGACTCTTCTCACACGGATTCCTCCTCATCCTTCTCATCTTCGTCCTCCTACGAAAACCGCAAGACTAACAACCCCTCCAACACTTACACAAACACCAACAACACCACCAAAATCCACAACCCGTGTCCCAACCCCCAAGGTCCAGCATACCACCTCTCCGACACCTGTGCCCCCTGCCACCCCTCTTACCAAATCTCCACTATCAACCAGCGCCACGAACTAATTCGCTCGCATCTGATGCAAGAAATGCGAGAAGCAGAATCAGAAAATGAAGTCTGGAGTATCCAGAGAAGGATCGAGGAAGCGCATTACCAGCGCCGGAGCGAGATTATTCAGGTTGAACGACTTGGGGGTAGGTGGGATGGAGTCGTGAGGTGGGATGTGAGGGGGGATAGGGATGGAGAGGATGGGATTAGTTGTGAGTTTTGTGGATTTGATTTGTTTGAGGACATGGAGAGGGAAGAGGGTGAGTGAGAATGGTGCTAATTGAGAATAGGGACTGAAGATCCATGTTTCACGGAGTGGAGGAAGGGAGAGTGTGAGAGGTCGAGGTCAAGAAGTAAGAGAACGAGTGAGAAGTGGAAGAGGAGGTATGGTGGGAAGGGGTGAAGGAAGGATCAGTTGAAGGAAGAGAGCGAGCTCGACAGATATCAATTTCGGCAGGAGGCCGATTAAGAATGATGGCAAATCTTCCTTCGAGTCTATCCGCAAGTATGTTTCTACCAACCTCTGAACCAATAATATCTGACAGGATGTCTAGAAGCACTAGCCTTTCTCGGACTACTGATGAGGATCAGTCCCATCCAATCACCAACTTTGGGACAGACATTGGATCAGCAAGACTTGCTGTCAAATTCCATGACACGTATTCAGGACCGATCCATACATATGGAGCATGTACAATGTACCAAATCAGCCAGAACTTTCTCTTGTGAAGTGTGCTTGAATACAACGTATCATTTCTCTCGCTTTGTATGACGGAACTGGGGAGAAGACAACACATCATGGATGTCCAAGAAATTCGACATACATGTCTTCGACAATCAGAGGCATTCGGGCACGCCCGAGATAAAGCTTCATTCACCCAGGTACTGCTGTCTCGAGACAAGTCGACAGGTCTGAAAATAACAGCCTCATATTCGTACTCGAAACTCTCCATTAAATTTTTTTCTTGTAGTCCTTGTAGGATACCGACCTTGAAGTGAAAGGCGTCGCTTCGAGTCCCGAATGCTTCCGCCATGAAGAATTACGTTTAAAAGTTAAGACGGTCGTAAGCGTACCTCCCATATTCTCTGAAAAGAGTTGATCGTATCTTCATGAATGCTCAAGTTGAGCCTTTCCTCTCCATTTCTTCCCAACGCCGGCCGTCCTGATTCTTGTCCCGTCTTATTCCCTGGTATCTCGTGTTTGCGTTTCGTATGTGGTGTGTTCGTGATTATTCTTTCATTACTTGACTTCGATTGGCTTTTCGTTTGGGGTCGTAGGAACGCTGTGGAAGTCGTCCGTCTCCGTCTCTTCTTCACTCTTTGGGGTCTTCACAGCTGTGAGCTCATTCTTGAGTCCTGCTTCAGCCTCATTATCATTGACAGCAGGTGTCAAGTCCTCGATATGCTGCTCTTTCAACTCCTCCTCAACCTTTGCCTCAAGGGAATCCTTTTTGGGAGCTTCGACGGGGATTTCGGCGGCAGCTTCAACATCAGAGCTCATTCTCATAACCTCATTACTTTTTCTGTCTGTTCCGTGTACGTCAACCTCCTCGAAGGCTAATTTCGATGGTGTCGTTGGTGTCCTTCCGCTCGCACGGTCGATCATCGATGATCTAGCCGAACTCCGCGGTGGGAGAGGTGGTGGAGGAGCTCTCTTTGGGATGTTGACCACACCAACTCCTCGAGCCTTGACTGCTTGTGGATTGATGACAGTTGCCTGTGCGGATGCTGCTTCGAAGATGATGGGCTCCTCCTCTTCGTCTTCTTCGTCATCCGAGTTGAAGCTTATATCGGCCGACTCTCCGCGGTGATCCTCGTGTTCATGTGGGCTGTCATTGTTGACGGTTGTACCGTCAAAGTCTTGGCTGTGGTTCAAGCTGCTGTATGGACCGAGGTCAATTTTGGTATAGTCTACCTCCACCGGCTCTACTGGTTCTACGATCGTAGGCTTCTCGTCTTCTTCTACTATGCGCTTATTCTCGTCGCTATGGCTGGGGCTAATATTTGGTGTAAGAAGAGTGTCATCCGTCTGTGTGCCCATCTCCATGGTCTGAGTTGCCCTGTCTATGCTCGTCCTCAAAGTACTCCTCGTAGACATGTAACTTTCTCTGTTACTCCTCGTCGCCAATGTATCCATACTCGTTCGATGGAATTTGCTGTATATAGGGCTTGTAGGTGACGGATTATACTCAAATTGAGTGCTCGCTGGTCTAATTTTGGTGCCAGCTTCGCGGATCTCCAGACCTGCGTTTTCCAACGCAAGCACCCCAAAGGGATCTGGGTCATCTGGTTCTGGTATGCCAAAGGTTCCGGTCGTAGGTGACTGTAGGTCAATATCTCCCGGCGCGGGTTCATCTGCCAACGCTGCCATCATAGACTTGTCAACATCATTACGTCCTTCCGCAGCCTTGACTGTCTCCATGAGCATCTTGATCTCATATGGAGGATGCCTCACTTTCCCAGCTAGAATATCTGCCACGCCAATCCTTTGTCCATAGAACCGCTCATTCTCATCCGTTCGTTCGATTATGACCGTGCCGTCGACTTGTACTCCTGCATAGAATCCTCGAGATTTGAGATAAGTGAAAACTGGACGACTATAGCCAAGTCAGTATTTTGCGACACGTACGACTTGCCTTGCTAGCTTGACTTACTTTGCCTGCTTCCATTTCCCATCATTCTCCAGAACGCCTCCAATGCCAACAGGTCCAGCAACAGCGCTGATCTCGCCCCCAAGAGTTGCTCGTACCTTGGTGAAAGAATCGAGCGCCTTTCGGTTGTTGATTACCACCACGCAATCATATATATCCACTCCGATAAGGAAACCCAAGCCTGCTGTATGTAATAAGATGCCAGAAGGTGGACTCCATTCTCCGTCCTCTTTCCGAGCAATCAATATGCCAGAACCTCCAGCGCCACTAATCCATAGCCCCGTTCGCATTGTGGTAAAGATAGCCAAACCGACCGCATTTTGTATGACCTTCTCCGGAATCTTCTTAAGCACTCTCTGCTTGCCTCGCGGCACATCAACTGTCGTCGGTCGGTCTTCTTCAGCATAGAATCCATCCTCTGTTCGTACGAGTCAGCAACAGCTTCCGTGGAATGCGACAAAGACATTGAAAACTCACTGCAGAATGATTTCAAGATCCGCGCCGCCTTGTCGCATTCCTTGTCGAGAGTCGTCGGCCAGAAAGCTTCACTTCCAATCTTGTTACTCAGCCGATTCACAGGCGCACCGACTGTAGACCCGTCAGTTGTACTCTGTGCGACCGAAATAACCACCAAACTCACGTTTATCAGCCCATTGGAAGGCTTTGTCGAATCCCTTCTTGCTGCCCGTCTTCGTCTTGTCCCAAGATGGAAGTATCGAGGCGACTCGCTGCATTATGGCTGTGGCATTCGACTCGGAGTTCAGGCTGTAGAGGTGGAGGCGGGGAGGCAGTTCGTGTCACTCGCGATGACGATTGTGCTTATGCGACTGGAGGATCTCGAGCCAGATCAGTTACTCCTCTTTTTCCGCACCGCAATCAGAATCGAAGCTCGATATCGGAGGCCGTCATGACAGAGCAAGAGTAAGCACAATGTTGCGGCAGAAGAAGCAACTTCTGGATCACCTGGAAGTCCAAGATCTTAAATGGTCCACGAGGCTGAGGGGCTGGGGGCGGTTGACAGCTGCTGAGTAGTTCCCGGGGTCTTGCGAGTCCGGATTACGCAGAGTAGAGGGGCGTACCGAGCATGCCGAGAGCATTGAAAGTTTATGGTTCCGTTTGCGTCCCTGATGTCATCTTCTCTTTTATTCAAAGACAAAGAAAGGAGATCTACTACGAAGTACACGAAAAATCAAGATGCGATGTCGGGTTTTACCAAACAATTGAGTGTTATCGGAGATTGGTGCTGCTATATATAATTTCTTCATCTACAAAAGCAAGTCGACTTCCTTGACAGCCATGGATTAGCTTGCGCAGGAGCGGGTACTGTTCTGCACGGGCCGGCACAGTATCCATTGCAGGAGGTTAGTCGTTGATCGATGGGGAAAGTAGCATCAATAGATTTCAGCTCCCAACGCCTGGTTATATTTCTTGGTTAGATCAGCTGTGATTCTTCGACGCCGCCTTGCTCAGCAGTCGTTGATTCGATAGTTTTGTCTTTATCTCATTCTCAGTCGCTTCTTGACTATACCGATACCACTCTAATTTGCGGGGCTCGCAAGCTCGCGGGCCAATTGTAGTAAGAGATTGTAAATTCGAGCTAGTTAGCTAGAGATTGTTTGTACTCAGTAGTAGGCTTAACAAGCAGACGAGCCCACGATACTAAGGAGAACTTGTAAAGTTGGAAAGGGTCGCTTGAAAGGAGATGTGTTGTTGGTGAGGTGGTTGTTGGTGTGGTTACTGTTGGAGAGGGTTGCTGTTGGCGAGCGTGGATGTTGGGTAAAGCAAGATTGTGTCCCTTAATTCAACTCAAGCCTTGCTTTCACGCCTTGTCTTCACACCTTGTGCAGTATCTTCCCATCTCCTAGATATGCCGTACCTCCCGCTCCGCCTCTATTGCTCTCTGCTCTGTGGTCAATAAAAACAATGTCGAAGAGAAGGGACGTTCGACTGAGACCTTCGTGGACAGTCTTTCCACATATGGATGTCAAAGGACCTCACTGAGGGAGCACATCTCGGCCTTCCTCGTTCGGCAGTGCTCGAGTGTCGGCTCTATTGGCCCTCCGGCGATTATGGGGGATGATATTGCCATTGATGCTTCATATGCTTTTAACAAATCGGTTGATATCTGAAGGTCAATAGAGAGTAAGGTTCCGTCTCAAACACTAACTCAGTACATCTCCCCAAATTTTACGATGTCATTGCTTGCGGAAAAACGAGGTCTTTGATTCTAATAAGATTGTCTTGGTTAACCTTTGGATCACTAGTCAATCTAAAAGACCAACTTTATTACTTATTGTCCAGTACTAAATAAGCTTTCGACTTCCGCTCTGTAACTCTGGTGCTCCTCCACCTTCCTCTGGATTACCTTGCTAGCGTCCTCATACCAAAAGCTAGACAACATTTCTTCCTCTCTGAACATGAGTCTCTTGGACAAAAATCTAGGACGGATGTGCTGCTTAAAAAGAAGAGTCATTGCATTGACAGATGTTATACCATGCCAGAGCCAGACGCCTCCTTACTCCCAAGTTTCCCGCATAATCTGCGCTATCGGAATGCCATGTTCTACTGTGACATTACACGCTTCTGCCTCGAATATGTCCATAAACTCTTCCCGAACTTTATTAAACTCGTCCCAACGCTCTGTTTGTTGTTCATCGATTCCACAGCCCGTCAACCAATATGGAACCCCTAGTATCTCTACAGGTAGAGCACACACCCATTCGAGATCGATAAAAGAGTTTATATTCCAATTGGTATCAACAAATATATTGCTAGCATGAAAATCATTCAATTGGAGGAAGAAAGGTCCGTTCCGTTGATCTTGCCGGATGTAATGGTGTGCGACCATTCGACTTAACAGTCTCACGGCCATCTCTCCACGACAGTCCTTATCGTCATAAATCACATTTGGATGGTATGAGAAGCGCTTGTCGTGGAAGCTGAACATGTCTGCTACGAAAGGCTCAGTGGATGTGTACGTAGTTTCCCGCTGCATAGCCATTGGTGTGCCTTCGTTTTCAAGAATTATAGCGGTGCAGACCAGCGGCCGGTTCATCAGCGTGACGGTCCCATCGTCCCGGAACTGAAACGACCCAATCTTTGGCTGGGGAATGCGGGCAAGGGAAAGCATAATTCGAGCCATGCCTCGGAAGAGGGTATGCCTGCGGATAGGATCCCCTCGGTGTTTTCCCCAAGTGTTCGAGAGCATCTGGCTGTCATCCGACTCGACGTTTTCGAGTAGCATATATGCTGTGGATAGGCGGTGACTGGCAATGTTATTTGTGTAGCGTGGGAGAATGGTCGGACGTCTGAGGAGAGTGTGGAGTAAGCAACGCAAGTAATGCACAACGCGTATATATAGGGGGCGTTGAGCTTCGTGGGTAAAACTGTTTATAGGTTCCCTTATTAGTAAATAGCAACAAGGGGAAGATAAGTAAAAGACAAACATGGCGCTGATCAGAAAAGCCGAAGCCGTAGAGATGTGGGATGCGGATCTCAGGGCATCGCTCTTGGATCCACGCATACGCTCCCACCTCACAGCCCATCTTCTCGTCTACACTACCGGGGTTATAGGCTTCTGCGAGCTTATGAGGCATGGCACAACGTAGAATGAGCTTTTGGACCGAGTCTGGCGACTGCACCTCAATAGGCACACAGACACTGAAGTTGCCTCGTTTCCACTGGTGCTGTCCGGCGACGGTACAGATCACTTGGTCGCTGAGACCTAGATGATGTTTGATGATGACACTCATGGTGTCCCGGTCAGCCCAGAGCTTCTTATAGAAGGCCTCAGTCGCTGGGACGTATGCCGCCTCTATAATGAAGTTGTCGTCTGTTTTGAGAGCCCGACTGCAGGTAATGGGAGGGCCTTTCAGCTGTCGGATGGTGGTCGCAATGTTGGTGGTATCTGGTCGAGGAGGAAGCTCAATTGAGGCATCAATGGAGGTAGACATGTTTTTTCGCTGTTGTTGTTAGGAAAGATGGTGGTTGTAGAATCGCACAAGCTTGATCCACCAAGATGACCCGACAGGACTTCAGTGAAGAAAATAAGGGCTGAAATCGACACCAACTCATTCCTTTCGCACAGACCCACCAGGTCCTTTAATTGACTATGACGCGAATGATATGCATTCGCGACTTGAGGGGACTGGTCTCGGCGGAGCTCGCCAGGGTGCAATTGGTATGGAAATGGGGATGATGGCAGAGGTGAAAAAGTCAGAGTGTACACTCGGAGGCTACCTTTTCGAAGGTATGAGTGCCAGCCGAGTGAGACATCAAGAGAAAGAGAGGCAAGTGATGAGATTTACTGATACCGTACGTTTGCATGTTGCTTATCGCGAAGGTGAGGATTTTAAGCTGGAGGTTTGGCTATGTTCATCAGTCGGAGAGGCTGTTTCACAAGCGAAGCAATTCACACCGTGTGAATCGGCTCATCCTTGCCCTGATACTGAAGACACGGGAAGTCGAGTCCGTGTTATCAAGCCGGTCGAAGACTTGAGGAACATGCTTGGTGTCTATCTCTTCGAGGCTATGGAAGCCAGCAAATGGAGGAAGGAAGAGGGGGAGAAGGGAATGTCTATCAGTACTGCCGCCGTCGTTGTATCTCCTGA
Source organism: Helotiales sp. EF0021 (assembly GCA_000292665.1). Lineage (NCBI taxonomy): Eukaryota > Fungi > Ascomycota > Leotiomycetes > Helotiales > Helotiales sp. EF0021. Next base: position 52,347 of record AIET01000402.1, read on the forward strand.
CGACAGCGAGAACGGTACAGTCAATACTTGGAAGAACATGGCTTTGTCACATCATCTCTTGTAGAGGTGCAGGAGTCCGATAAGACGTCAGACGCGATAAATAACACGTCGATAGAAGCCGTGTCCTAAAGAGATACTACACACCATTCGCATATTCTTCTAGACCTTTCTTCTCCTCCTCCAGTTCTACGAGATCCTTCTCCAATGTTTCAAGCTCATCCTCCCACTTCCTAAACTCATCCTCTAATTCCCCGAGCTCCCCTTCCGCATCTCCTGTTTCTTCATCAAGATCATCGATCAATGCCCTTGGCCCTTGTAACCAACTCATCAATTTCGACAGTATCGCCTCTGCCTCTTCTTTCTGTTGATCGTGAAGCGCTCTGCGACATCATACCCAGCAGATCATCAGGTACACTATCGACAAGTTTATTTTGCTCCTCCAACTCCTCCCTCTTCTCGATCCACGTCTTTCTGTGCTTGATCAACGCCTAACCTGGAAATTCCTTACGAGCCTCACGAGACGCGAGCACATGGCATGCACCACCACGCATTGGGCCGGATTGGACTGCAGGTTTGTCGGGAGCTTCTACTACATGGAATTTAGACTTCCGGCAGTTTCTACTATTGATGGGAACCAGAACTGAGTCTACCTCTCAGACAATCAAGTACCGGAGCATCCTACCATCCCCCCAGGATTGGGAGTAAAGATCATTAATTGATCGCGATGCTGTAGATTTTCTTTCCCAGCCTTAATCACACACATACATATTCCCATACCGCCCCTTTAGCAAAACCCTCCTATCCCAATTCCAACATGGGATCCTAACAATATTGAACCAAACATACAACGTCGTGCCTCATCCCATCATCAATTCATAGCCGTCCATCTCATTCCTCAACACATCGACCTAAAGACGATCTAGAACTTCTTGAGTCCACCAATAGATCCAATGCCCTCCTTCAACTCGCCTGCGCGCTCGTTGCCCTTGAGTTGACCTGCGTTCCAAGTCAGTACAGTACATGTCCTTCAATTGCACCCAATTCCCGAGCCATGCTATCCACCAAGCACATAAAATCTATAGACATTCTACACCTCCACAAACTCATCCCCCAAACCACCAGAATAACAGGAAAAGACTCACTATTCAAAAAATCTTCACCCTCTTTCATACCCTGAGCCTCCATCTTCTTCTGCTCCGCCTTCGCCTCAGCCTTGAAGACCATGACCCCGATCTTCTCAATGACTGGATCCAACGCTCCAGTCGTATACGCAGCTCCAAGAGCAACAGCAATAATCGCGACAATCGCTGACACGATGAGGTAGGTGTTGACCATATTTGCGTCTGATTTGAGACTTCGACCGAGGACTTCAGCAAACGCTGTTGCGTAAGAAATTCCAAAATATTCCGAGACTTCTAAAAGGAACAAGAAAATATAAATCTGAAAACGAAAAAAGATGGGAAAGTTATATAATATATAAAAGCATCGCAATACCCCTCTCTCAATCAAAGATCCACGATGACGTTCCCAACCTGCACCTTCCCTTCCCCCCATCCATCCATCCCGCATCTCCAAAGCAAGGTCAACATCCCCACCCCATCAAGTTTTCCCAACACCAGCGCAAGCCCTTCCCGCATCATCCACCATCGACTGGTCCACGCCTTATCAACAGTCGATTCCTGAATACCTGTCAAGCTGAAAATCAGATAACAACGGCTGCGATCATAAACGGCGACCATTGAGAAAGGGAAATGAGAGCAAGTGAAGGGGAGACGAGGAACGAATGGAATTGGAGCAGGGCAGGGTTACTGCACCCTCGTCTAATATGCCACTTTCGCTCTACAGTAACCGGCTGCGCAACTCACTCTGCGGGTGGAATCCTGGAACTCCACACGGCTCGTTCGAGGTTCTTGTTACCTACGTCAATCTTCTCCATCGAAGTATTGAGATGCCTCAATGTCCGAGTACCAACAACTCTCATTTCTACTGGCATCCTTGCTCCATCTTCGCTTTCCAATCCCACTTGATTTTCTTCAATGCTCTCCATCCCACAACTTCAATTTCAATCTGTGACAGTAAGGATGAAGTTCAGTTTTCATTAGGTGTATTAGGTTTTTCGTGGCCCTGGTATCATCCGTTCTCGTAATCCATAATCCATACTCATCCTCTAAGCTCGCAGTCTATACGTCCCAACCATTCCATTGCATCTCTCAAACCTCTCACAGTCCTTTGTCTCTTATATACCATTTCAACTTCCAAGAACAGGGCAACTCCTCATCAATAGATACCGGGCACGAGGACCCATCTCACTTTCTTGCAGTACTCCTCCCAACCCTTTCCATACTTCTTCGAGCACCTCTCCTCGTCTCTCCAGCATCGATGGACTAGTAGAATTGTCATGAATATCGCGTACGTCCATGGTAGAATGTTTTCTTTCCCACAAGCGGCACACATTGAACATGATAAGATAAGATCTCCGAGGTAGTTGACATGGCGTGCAAGTCCCCACCAACCAGAACAGAGAAGGATGCTGTCGTGCTCAAGGCCGTCCTTGGTGCGGTACTTAACACGAACGACTTTGGCAGGGGTGCCCCAAAGCTGACAGTCTCCTTTCGTGCGGCGAACCAAATCCTTCTGATGATTGACGCTACGGAAGATGAGGTAGCCTCCAAGGCCTGTTGACAAGATTGCGAGGGCTTGGAAGTTGGAGAGTATCACGGGGTTTCGGGCCAGGTACTGAGTCTGCAAAGTGTAGACAGCGGGTAGCCATACAAAGGAGCCCCATGCAAGGTAAAAGCCGAAATGGTCGTGACAGATGTCGATCGTTCGAAGATACCAGTCCTCGTTGATGAAGAAATCGATAACGTAGAGAGTGTGCAAAGTTGCACTGACCAGGATCGATTTTGTTATATATCCATGAAGTTGGTATTGGTATGCAATGAAAGAGTAGTCACTGGTGAAATGTCAGCCAAGCCACTTTTAGCAGACTCGAGAAGTCAGGGGAGAGATTTGAGGGTGTCATGTGGTTGGCACGAGCTATCTCTTACATCAATGTCCAAGCAACAATTCCTGGTCGTCCGTTTGTGAAGAGCTTGAAGTCAAAGGTTTTACCGAATCGAGGGTTCAATTCAATGCCCATGTACATGTCGTAGAGAATAGACCCTGGTTGTGTTAGCCCCGATTTCTTCCAGGTCAGCGCCACACTTACCACTGAATTTGCGGTCGCCTTCATGCGTGGGATTGAGATGAGCTTTGATGTAGACTAATCCCGTAAAGAGGAAGCCAAATATATTTGCCGATATAAGGAGACCTTCCCAATGTTTCGCCAAAATGGCTGGATCAATGACGCCCGACAACGCCAGAATCGCGAAGATTGAGTGGGTGACAATCCAAGCTTGCAAGCCATTGGTGCGATACTGGAGAAGATGCCCAGCTGGTGTAAGTTGTCCAGTGCTCAACTTGCTGGGAAGAAATTGGTAGAGAGCAGCTTGGAAAGCAAGCCACAATACATAGCCAATGGCTACTTTCAAGTCGGGCTTTGGAGCATACAGGTAGTAGAACGTCGTCGGACCATATTGCCGCATGAAATTCAAAGCCGCTCCCATAGAGCCATGGAAGGAAGCAAGCGAGACCCAGATAAAGATCACGAGGCACGGACACAACAGCATGATGCTGGCGCAGCCTAGAGAGTGAAGCCAGGAGCCATGATGATGTCGACGACCCCAAGAAATGCTTGCATCATAACGCGTTGCTGAAAAAGAGACAAGTCGGTTTCGTTTAGGGGAGGTATGGCCGGGTTCTGGGGCCTGGATGGCATCGATATCGGCATGAAGCGCCGAGGACTGAAGTATTATTGACTCCATGTTGAGGGAGAGACGAAACGTCCAAGAGCGTTTCCGAGGAGAGGTTTGCGCTCTTTATAGAGCCGAGTGTCGTACGATACAAATGCAGAGACGAGAAGGAAAAGAAGGCGAAGTCGAAGTCGCAAGCGAAATTGCTGCTTCGATTCTGTTTGATGTGGTAGTCCCACGACTTGATATGGAAGGAAGGAGTGGTATCAGGCTAGTTATATCATGATGCTCCTTCCCAGGTTGACTGCGAAAAAAGGAGACCTACCTATATCTCACAACCTCAGGATCGATGAAACTCAAAGAGCTGACAAAGTTCTGGTAAGGTTTGTCGAGAATAGATCTGGTTGAGGTGAAGGGATCCTTGTAGCCATGCGAGAACCCTCCCTCACAGGACTGTTGACTACCCTCTCAGAGACGCCTCATCAAAATCAACGACGAATGAAGCTCTCAGACGTGAAGATCATTCGAGATGATCATCAGCCACTGGGATCGGGACTTTACTCAGCCCGAAACGAGTGCCCTGGCTCTTTTCCCGCATTCCAACGCTCAGATGTGCCGCACAAACATATGGGGTTTGTTCCTGCAGGTCGAGTAACGTCATGATCTCGAGGACCACGGAACGCCTTAGTGCCATGGCTGGAGCTGAACTGACCAGCAACGAACATTATATTAGAGGCTGATATGCTACTTACGGAGCACCATCGCAGCTCGAGAGAACGCTACCAAGTACACAAGCGGGTTGCTCCCGTCAAAGGCTTCGTTCGAGCCATCGCTGACGACATCTCGGGTCGCAGCAGATGCGGTCGTTATGCATTGTGCAATGCCAATCGCCCTTCCCAGGCGAGACGAGCTTACCTGGAAAATATGGAAGCATAGAAAGCTTGAATTGTATGCGTGGGCACAACGGTGGAGATGTGGCAGTAAGGAAGGAAAGTTTGGAGAACGCAAGTTTGGTCGTTTATGGGCACAGGGCTGGGCTTGACGATGCACGGGAGATGGGGCTGAAGATCCCTGTGAGCCGGAATCCAAGTGCCGGCAACTGGTCGCAACACTCCCGCGAGTTTCGACACCACCAAAGCACAACCATCCTCAACACAACACGTTCCTATACTCGGAACACACCTAACATCATGCGTCCCGAAATCTCGACCCTTTGATCATCCTTATCCACCTTCATCTAGACATAAAGATACTTTCGGGCAGCAGGTTCTCTGCAACACCATCAAAGATAATCAGTTTGTCAGGCACACGCAGGAACGGCAAATTTCCAGGAAAGAAAAGCTTTTAATGCTTGACAATGCCTTGCGACTCACTATTTGAGCATAGGGAATACCTATCAGAGAGATGACGCGCCATGCTTTGTAGCTCGGTAGTTGCACTCTCAACGCTGAGACTGCTCAGATCTGTTGAGGTGGTTGGGAAAAGAATAGATGTCGTATATAGTTTTGAAATCCTTCGGAAGTTGGAATTGAACTCCCATGGGTTAGAGCGTTCAGTAACTTCAGTTTCGTCTCATATAAACACTTTTGACTTGGGTATCTCTGCCCCTGCCCGTCCATTTATAGCTGCTAATGCATGTCATAGAATCATACCTTGGTCTCTCCCACACAATGCTACCAAGCTGTGATATCATCCACCTCCGCTTCTCCAAAGGTACTGTTCTTCATTACGGCCCCAACTCCATCCTCAGTAGCAACGTCGGTACTTCCGGGAACGCCCATGATATCTGGTAAAACGTCCGTGAAGAAATCCAGGATATGTCTATTCACCTGCTCGAATTGTAACAAGAAGGCATCGTGTCCCTCGGGGCTATCGATCTTCGCCAATCTTGCATTCGGGATGCCTGCCGCTAGCTCCTTCTGCTCGTCAAAAGTAAAGAGACCATCCGATTCGATCCCAAGTACAAGAGTCGGCTGGGAAATCTGTGAGAGTGCGTCAGCGATAGGGTTTTGGGAGTCGGCTGGAACGCGATATCGGGAGACATCGTGAGTGTCGAGTTTGCGAGTTATGGCTATGTAGCAGTTGCCATCGAATCGTTTCACGAATTTCTCGCCTTGGTAACGGAGGTACGATTGCGCGGAGAAATATGTCGAGGTTGGCTTCCTGCCGGTCGCAGATGGAGAAGGGGCGGGTGTGGTGTCGGTTGTGGCGCCGTGGAATTGGGGATCGGTGTACTCGGCACTGCCATTGGCAGTCTCTGTAGACTTGTGAATAGACATCGTGCTTCCAGGTCTCGAAAGTGGGGAGCGGCTTGATCGATGTCCGTCATTGTGGATCGCAAGGTGTATGTCGGAAGGATGTTGATTCTCGCCGCTGATGGTTTGCTTCTTGGACGCATCAGGGATATTTCGTCCAAATCTTGCTTCAAAGGAGTTTCGACTCCGGTAGGTAAGAAGAGCTGACATGCGCGCCGCTCCAAGACCTGCTGAAGGAGGATCCGAGAACGAGTAATAGCCATCGTCGTACTTCGGATCTGCGTATATACTTTGTCTTTGTGCTTCACCCCAACTAATTCCCCACGCTGAGTGTCGACTTGATGTAGCAATGGGAACAATCGCCCTCACATAATCTTTTCCAAAATATGCCCACTCCAAGACGAGCATGCCTCCCATAGAGCCTCCTACGACTGCTGCCACCTGCCGTACCCCTAAATCGTCGAGTAGAAGCTTGTGAAAGTTCACATCATCTCGTATCGTCGTCAATGGAAATTCCGGACCATATCTCTCGTTCTCGGGATTTCCGTCTTTGCATGTTACAGGACTGGCACTTCCATAAGGACTTCCCAGACTGTTCATACAGATAACGAAGAATCTCGAGATATCGAACGATCGCCCAGGTCCCCCTAGCAAGGGCCCCCACCAGTCACTGACATCTGCGCTGCCAGTCAAGGCATGGCAGATTACCATCGCATTGTCGCGATTTGGAGCCAATTTGCCTCTTGTGCTATATGCCAGAGGAACATTGTGGAGGGTGACGCCGGATTCGAGTGTGAAGGAAGGAATAATCGCAATCGTTTGGTCAGGTATCAATGCGGCGAAAGGGTTTTCGGGCTGCTGCTGTGTTCTTTCTTGGACGTATTCAGTAACCGTTCTTCTCGGCTTGGAGGGGTAAAGCGGTACGACTCACCATACTGTGCAGCAGAAGCACTTGCAGCACCATTGGTTGATGGATTGGTTGTCATGGCTGTTGGGAGGAGACGTCTGTATTATCAAGAAATCATAGTCTGAATATATTATTTTTTGTCTTGTTGACCAGTCATATCCATAATTACGCCATTGGCACCCAGTCATCAAAGCCCCTCTCTGCAGGCTGTTCAGCCTTCCGTAGCTAACTTAGCCTTGCGCTAAAAGTCACTAGCTTGAAATCGGCTAGCGCGTAACGAACGCGGCTTGCAGATATTCATTGTGAGCTTCAAAGGCGAAGATGTTAACTATCGGCGGACCTCTGCCAACCTTTGACTTTTCAAATTTTTGCCCTTCGTCAAACAGCAGCACCTCATGGTCTTCGATACCCCACATCGCACAGCGCATACAAATTTCCGTTGATACTCGACCATCATTTTATCACGTTCACTCGAAAGCCTCGAGCTTACAGTACTTTTCATACTCATGCGCGAAGACTGAGCAGGACACTTGACCGCTGTGGAGATGGCGCCCGGAGCGAATAATAGGAAGAGGAAGGATCGTCCTTCAGGCGATGGAAGTGACAACAGGCCGTCTCCTCATCGCCCGGAACGGACTGCTATGGCACAACATGATCGAGGAGGAGAGATGCGAGAAGGACAAAGGAGATCGAGTCGTGGCGGACAAGGAGGCGCGGGTGGTCGAGGAGGACGAAGAAATGATGGCCGCGACAACCCCAACAAGCTCAACCTCAGTGGTAATGGCAGAGCGACTCCAACACCAGGACCAATGTCTCCACCTGCTCCACGACCCTCCAGCGCAGTAGCAACACCTACACAGACTCCAACTCCTACTGCCGATATTTCAGTCTTGACCCCGAGACCCGAACCGGCGCCTTATTACTACGAATTCCTCACCGAAGACCGATTAGCTTCTTGGGACATATCTGGCCGTACAGATGTCATTGCAGCCGGTACACAGGCGCGTGAAGATGAAGATCCAATGGACCTCTCCACCGTCGTTCAAGAGTTCACCCGAGCAGCTTTGGATGGTCGTATGGACTCTGTGGAGGCCGGCAGTTGCGTGCGAGAAATTCTTGGGCCCCAAGTCTACTCCGAAACTGAGCCCGCTGATTCTTTCGATCCGCACACATTCTTTCTGGACATTATATCGGTCATGTACGAGGCGGAGGACGGACCAGTAGCTTACACCGGTCCTGTCCTTCGGAATTTCGCCATTGCTTCTGGTGTATCGGCGGCTGATATGCGACAAAAGCTCGATGCGAAGATGCTTCAGGACCTTGCATTAACCCGAGATACATTTATTCGCGTTGGTGTCCGGCAAGCTACAAACTTGCTGTACCGACAAGCAAATTACAATCTCCTGAGGGAGGAGACAGAGGGCTATTCAAAACTCGTCACGGAACTCTTCACCACCAGTGGAAGCGAGCCACCTTCGAAGGAAGTGGTGGAAGATACATTTGAGAGGGTGAAGGCATTGATTGGTACTTTTGATCTGGATGTTGGAAGGGTTCTCGATATAACACTCGACGTCTTCGCGGCTGTTCTCGTCAAACACTATCGATTCTTCGTCAAACTACTTCGAATCAGCTCTTGGTGGCCCAGAGTTGGCGAGTTGGATTGCAGTATGAGACATGGAGGTCTTCCAAGATGGGCTCTACCAAGCTCAACTGGATGGTTACCCACAGACGAAGACGAGGCGTTGTCTAAAGAGAAGCGCTTACAGAGGGACTTGACTTTTTGGGATCGAGCTCGCGAGGTTGGTTTGGATGCATTCTTCGAGTTGGGAGGTACACCAATCGTAGGGGATGAAATGAAGCAGCGATTACTGAAAGCACGGGGAAGCGGCGACGCGGACCTGGAAGCTGACCGGGCGTGGATCGAAGCAACTGGAACACTACCACCCTCAGGAAACCGAGTTGCAGCTCAGCTACTTGGCTTCAAATTGCGCTTCTACACATCTGAAGCTCGCGATAAAGAAGACCTGCTTCCAGCCAACCTCATTTACCTGGCGGCCTTGCTGATCAAGATTGGGTTTATTTCGCTGCGAGATCTTTATCCCCACCTGTGGCCTTTGGACCAAGATATGCCGGCATTGAAGGAGGCCAGAATGAAGGAATTGGCCGACAAGGAACGTGTTGCACGTGGAGGAGGCGATAATGCACTTACTCGGGCTGGTGCTCTATCTGATGATTCTGCTCCTTCAAGCAGAACGCGAGAAGCGGCAACGGCAAAATCTGATTCAACCAACAGGCCTGATACGGAATCCGAGGATAAGGACAAGCTTGATGAGCCAAGTGATCAGAAGGTTCAGCTTTTGACCTGCCTTCTGACTATCGGCGCGATTCCAGAGGCAATGTTCATTCTTGGTCGTTTCCCTTGGCTCCCAGAAGCATACCCAGACCTACTTGATCTACTCAATCGGATATTACACCATTCGATCGACCAGGTGTATAGGACAGCCGAACCTATCGCAACCTCCAATAAGGAGTTCACCACAAAGAAAGTTGCTGATGCCGATCAAAGTGGCATGCCAAAGGGTTCGGTTCGCCTCACGGAGATACCTGCCAAGAAGCAATTGCGTTGGCCTTTCCCCGACAAATTCGACACCAATGAGAGTACATCTTACCGATTTTATTGGGATGAATGGGCTGACAATGTACCTGTCTGTCAAAATGTCAACGATATGTTCACCCTCTGCGATACATTTCTCAACTTTGCTGGGCCTAGCATTGGCAAAGACGCAGCTCTTTTGTCCAAATTTGCTAGAATTGGCCTCAAGAATCTTGCCGAAGACCAGTCCCACGCGAATCTTGACCGATGGGAGGGTCTCCTCAAACGATTGCTCGTTCCAGCTCTCAGCGTTACGAAGGGAAACACTCAAATCGCAAATGAAATTTGGGACCTACTGAGATTCTACCCTATTTCCGTCAGATATTCCATCTACAGCGAGTGGTTTCAAGGTGCGACTTCCAGGCTCCCAGCTGTGAAAGCAGCCTTTGCGCGAACCAAAGCGGAAACAATAAACACCATGAAGCGTATCAGCAAAAACAACATTCCAACCATGGCTCGAACGCTTTCCAAAACAGCCTTCTCGTCACCAGGTGTTGTGTTTGAGATTGCTCTAGGTCAAATCGAATCATACACCAATTTAACAGAAGTTGTTGTCGAATGTGCGAAGTATTTCACCGACCTCGGCTTCGATGTGCTGGTCTGGTCACTCATGGTTGCTCTGGGAGGAAAGAATAGGAAGCGCACGAATGAGGAATTTGCCCTGCTTCCTAGCAAATGGCTGCTGGCATTATCAATGTTCTCGGGGAAAGTGTTCAAACGCTATAGCCTTATGAACCTTTCACCAGTGCTCAAATATGTCAACGATCAGCTCTACAGAGGGAACTCAACCGACTTGGTTATCTTGAAAGAGCTCATCGCTCAAATGGCGGGTGTCTTTCCAGATACCGACTACACCGATCTCCAGCTTATTGCCATGACTGGAGGGGAGGCACTCAGAAAGTACACTCTCATTGATCTCCAAGACAAGCGTTTCGACTCCCAGAAAACCGGCAAACGACTGTTGAGAACCTTGACAGATAACAAGCTCGCAGGCGAATTGCTCATCTCCATTGCTCAACACAGACAAGCAGCCATTTATAAGATCCCTGACGAAGACGCTCACATCAAGCTCCTGGCAACGATGATTGATGACACACAGACGATCATGTCACAGTACCTCGACTTCCTCCGCAGTAGCCTCTCCGTTGAAGACTTCGATGAGAATGTTCCGGGAATTCCTGAGCTCCTTACAGACTTCGGCCTCGAGCCTGCGCTTGCATTCATGATAGGTCGTGTGAGTGTGGCATACCATAAATCTCGGTCTCCAAAATCGGCACCAAACGGAATTCACGAGGCTGTCACTCCAGCTGCTGATGCTGACGGAGATGTCAAGATGGGAGGTGAAGCATCTACACAAGCAAATGGAGAGAATAGTACACCTGACTCTATCCTGGTCAATGGCGATACAGGCAAGGAAGATACACCAATGACAGACGTCAAAGATGAGACGCAGGGACAATCGCCTTCTGGTTCTGAGCCACAATCGCCGACCGTTGCTTCTGGAAATAATCTGAATGCTATTGTACAGACGGTCAAAACCACCCTTCCCGGAAGCACTTTCAACGCTTTCAGTCCCGAATTTTATGTCATGTTCTGGACCTCTGCTCTGGGCGATCTTGCTGTCCCTCAACCCAGCTACATTGAACAGGTCGACCGCTTAATGAAGAAGGAGAAAGATCTCTCAAAGGATCTCTCAATATCTCGAAATTCTCAAGCTCGTTCTAAGGAGAGTGAGAGAAAGATTGTCTTCGAGACTCGCGAGGCCCTGTTTCTGGAGATGAAAAAGCTTGTTGGGGGCGCAAGCATGCGAAAGTCGCGTCTCTTGAAAGCTAAATTCGGCTGGTTTTCAAAGACTTCCAAGGGCGACGACATCAGCGATGTGTTCCTAGAGAAATGTCTGATTCCGCGCATTCTCCTCTCTCCAGTCGACTCGGAATACTGTTTCAAGATGGTCAGATTCTTACACGATAATGGAGTACCGCACTTCCGAACTCTCTCGTTGTACGGCCGGTTCTTTAGATCTCATCGCCTCAGAACGATCATTTTCACTTGCACAATCCGCGAAGCTGAGAACCTGGGCCGATTCATACGCCTTGCACTTACAGATCTTGCCCGATGGCATGCAGATGCTACCGTATACCAGAAAGAGGCCTTAGGCTCAGGTTCTCAGCTACCCGGCTTCGCAAAGGCTTTGGATGAAGATGGAAAGCCCAAGGCTCTCTTGGACCACGACGGCGACAAAGGCTTCAGAAATGTTTTATACTTCTGGCACAAGAATTTGAACACAGCCATTCGCGACTGCTTGGAAGGCACCGAATGGATGCATATCCGAAATGCCATCACGATTTTGAAATCGGTCGTCGATGTCTTCCCCGCGGTAGACTTCCAAGGGAATGCTTTCATCAAACAGCTCGAAGTTATCGCAAATAGGGAGAAGGGGGTCCGTGAAGATCTTGCCTTGACAGCAAACGCAACCCTGGTCGCGCTTAAGCATAAGGCGAAAAAATGGGTTATGGTGCAGGCTTTCGGTCATAGCATGGTATGTGATCTGCTCATGACCACAAAGAATAGACTAACAAGCGATAGGTTCCTCCACCATCAACGAACGGCTCACAAACAAGCGCGAAATTTGCAAATTCAAATACCCCTAGATCCGTCTTGAAGCCCACTGCTCCGGAGTTCAAACCTCAGTCACGAGCAAGGTAAGCCCACCCAGATGATTCGATTCATCCAGATTTTGACATTTGCATAGTTCTCTCGGTGTAGCCACGCCAAAAACCACCATGGAAGTTGAAGACGGCGAGGTTGATGATGTGAAACTCGCTACGCCTACTGGCGTAGCGCCTGTTGGAACTCCAATCAAAGTCGCTGACTCCAAGCCCGACGTACCCCGTTCCACAGTCGAGCCTAGAAAGTCAGATATCTTGGACAGACGAGACCAAATCAAGCGGGACCAGGCAGCCAAAGCTTCAACGTCGTCACCCTCACACGCCAACGTCCCACCGCGACCTGACTCAACTCGAGGTTCTATCCTTGAGCGAGCCAGTCCCAGTCTACCAAGTAGACCTGATGCTCCATTCCCGAGTCGAGATCTTCTCGATAGACACCCTCCACGCCATAGTGATAGGAGAGACGTCAGAGATAGCAGAGAATCGCGTTTATCTGATCCTCGAGGACTGGACCGCGCCAGCAGTAGACCTGGCGAGAGAGCTCGTGACTATCCCGGTAGTGACCGACGAGGAGTCGAGCCAACACCCAGAGATCTTGGTCGGCCTTCTGAAAGAGGCTCGGGAGCTGACCGTGACCGTACTCGGCCAGAACCGCCTCCTCGTTGGACACCTGACTCTGCTCGAGACAGTCAAGATAGGTCCACGAATGGTGCCCGGGCTCCAGGTGATGGTCGTCTGTCGCGAGACATGCCTCCACCAAGATCATCATCCGATCGTGGCCCTCCGATCAATCCTGACAGAGCTTCACTCGTGTATCCTGAGAAACAAGAGCTCATCAATCCTGAGAGAGCTGCATTGATCTCTGGCGATAAGGATGCTGGTCGTTCAGAGTCTCCTCGACGTGGCAGAGAAGATACCCGAGAGAGAGGCTCAAGACCTCATTCACCCAAGAGACATGCTCCCGAAAAGGATCTTCTCGATTCTCGGCGAGATGACAGATCAAGTCGCAATACTGCTGTAGAGAGCCACACGAGCTCCCGCAACCGTGGTGATGACTCTCATCAACCACCAGCCGGTCCTCGCAGTGACAGAGCAGCACCAAACGACAGATCGGCTTTCCAGCCCCCTAACACGGTTCCCAGAAATATGGATCTCGATCACGGACGATTGAATACCAACCCAAGACAACAGGCAGACCCTAACTTTGGTCGCCTCAACCCTGCTGCTGCACCTGTTCCTGATATACCATCTGGCCCCCGAGATCGACTTTCGCGTGGTAATCGACCCACGAATGCTCCTATTCCTGCACCTACACCCCGCCGCGACGGTAGACCTCTTGACATGCCTCGACCACCAACTCCTGAGAAGCAGCCTCCTACTGGCCCAGCAGGCAATCGTCACCCTAGACGAGGAGGATCTGGTCAGTTCGAACCAATCAACACTACAGGCATTTCAGCACCAAGTACACCAGTCGTCGCTTCACCAGCTACAGGATTCCACCCAGATCGCCTCAAGGCACTTGGAAATTCGGTTCCCCAACAGTCTGGACACATTCAATCATCTAGCCCCATACCAACTCCCCCTATCCACCCAGACAGGCTGAGAGCCTTGAATCATGACACGCCGATCAACCAGCAACCTCACAGACAGATGAGTAATGATCGTGGAAGACCAAATGTTCCTCCAGTAGTGACAACCGGGCCCCCATCTGGACCGAAGGGTTCACAATCAAGTCCAACAATTCCTCAGAATGGATTCGCCGCACCAACCGGACCAGCATCCGCTGCCGAACGTGCCGCTCGAGGGGGTAGGCGGCAAATGAGTGGCATAAACAATATTCTACAGCAAGCCGGGCAACAAGGCCCTGACCGTAATCCCCGTCTACGTGGACCAAGAGTTTCTGGGGCTGGATTTGAGACACCGGTCTCTGGTCCCTCTACCCCAATCCTTCCACCACCGCCTCCACCCGGACCACCACCAACTCGAGATTCGGGCCGAGATCTTATCAACCCCGCGCGTGCGGACTTGATCACAAATAGTGTGGCCCCCGTTGATGAGAGAGACAAGGACCGTAAGGGACGACGTTCTGGTCATCACAGTCGTCGGAGCTCAAGAAGTCCTGCTCGTGAGAGAGATGCAAAGCGTGGACCTGAAGATGATCGTTCAACGAGAAACGAATATCGGGATCGCAGCGAGCGTTCTCGTGGAGATCGAGGGGACGCGGAGAAGGATAGACATCAATCGTCGAGAAATACACCGCCTAAGGATTCAGCGTCTAGAGATGCACCAAGCGCCAGTGGACGAGACCGTGGGAGCGAGCGTGAGAGAGAACGAAGTGACCGAGGAGATAGAGACAGTGGAAGACGTGACAACCGTGAGAGCCGAGAGGGACGCGGAAGTGAGAGAGTTACTACTCGCGATGGTCATGAAGCAGGATGGGGAGGTGGCCGAGGTGGTACCGAAAGAGAACCCAGTGGACGAAGCAGAGATCCCAGAGCAGATGTCCGAAGCGATGATAGACGTGATAGTCGTGGTGCGAGAGGAGATGGCGATCGCAAGAGACATAGTGATGAAGGAATGGATTCCCGAGGTGGCAGAGACTCGAAGAGGATTCGTAATAAATACTAGAGAGATGGTGTATGAAGAATAAGGGAACGAGAATGAGAGTGGAAGAAGAAAGCACAACAAAAATGTACGATGGTTGGAGATTCGGTACTCGTTCTTTTCTGTGATGGCATTGTGATATCAGATGAGCATTTGGGAGGCGTTTTGTGGATGGCAACCAAGCAAGAAAGCGATAGTGAAGCATTTGATGGCGATGCGGGACTTGGGCTTGGGACTTGGGCTGAGGTAGATGATACTCTCCATCTCTTCTTTGTACCTACAATTCATGAGCGATGGTCAATCGAAGAATACTGTCTATGTGTGTTTGTTGTTTGTGAGGAGAACATGGTGAGAATATGAATGAGGTTTTCTGCCAAGTGGCAAAACAACTATGTCCTAAACTTGTCAACCAAAACAGCGGCTTATACGTCCGCACCGTCCACCGCGCGCAAATTATACCGATAATGGAAGCTCTTCCAACAGTGTTGGTGCTCTGTTGGTCTGCGAGACCTTCCGAGTCGAGTGCCCTTTCTGCCTCAGTTCCTATAGGCATGGGGTCGGAGAACTCCTCAGAGACATGCAGAACCGTACTGCTGATTGCTATGTATATCTGGTGGCCGATACTACCGAGACTTGTACCCCGACGAAGCATCCGATTTCACTGTCCCTTTTGGCTAGGAGTTGGACAAAGAAGAAAACTGGCAAATACGCCTCGCGGGAAGTTCCTCCTTTCCAGCAAGTGTTGTCGTGTCCAACATCGCCTAGAACCTCCCAGAAGGCTTGGTCGAAGCTGCTCCTCGACGCAAGGTTGAACCAGAAACGCCAATCATCAATCAGCGCCAGGATCATCATCGTTGTTCTCCACAAGGTTTGTCTCGTGTAATGTCTGAAGAGGTCTGCTATAGAGCTAGTGAGAAAGAATTAGCCAGAACAAAAGAATTGTACTTACAAGTGAAATCGTATACTGTTGTGATAAAGCTAGTATAATTGAATTTATCTGAATTTCTTCGTTTTCCGTCAAATCCCCTAGCTTCAGACATCTTCATTGAAATGATCTCTTAATCCACGAGTAATTCGTATTGCGCATTCTTCGAAAACTCGTGGATAAAACCCAGCGGAAGCCCAGTCAAGAAGACAAATAGAATTATCCTGCAGTAAAAGGAAGTTTCGAGGAGCTATGTCAAGATGACATAAAACTAATTCAGATTTACTGAATGTTAGTTTGGGATCCTGTTTCCTCAATCTCATGTTAAACCAATTTTCCATATCCTTAACAGTATGAAGAAAAGGTTCATCACTGTGTTCAGACCAAAGGATACCACATGACACTCCACCACCAAGTGCGCCAGGTGTAGAACCGCGTATACTGGTGAGATGAGCAAGAATATCTGCAATCCTTTCTATCAGAACAGGGTCTTCGACAGACTTTAAGACTCTTCCCTGCATATACTCCATAACAATATAACCTTGTTGTCCTTTCATGAAAAAACGATAGACAAATGGAACACGAACGATGTTATGATCAACTAGTTCATAAACTCGTCTGAGACTTTTTGCCTCCTCCTCCTTAACGCCTATACCAAATTTGACCACTGCTTCGTCAGACAACTTGACAACGCAATTATCATAACAAGCTTTAGTAAGAGATGTATGGTTTGGATTCGAACAATAGGCTGCTATCTCATCATTGCTTGCAGTTTTGTGATCAAGGTCAAAAGAAGGCATAGTGAGGTGAGGAAGTAAGATGCCGAGGTGGTGAGAGGTGATGGTGAGAGCTGGTGGTGGTGAGCTGGTGGTGAGAGCTGGTGGTGAGAGCTGGCGAGAGCGGGGGAGAAATTGGTCTCCAGAGGTGCTACGCTAATGATCTATAGACCGCCTTCTTTCTGCCACCAATCAGTCTAGTTTGAGAAACTTTGCTTTTACGCTATATTTAATCTAGCTAAACTCAAATATTAAAGGTATTTTTCTTGATTAGAACGAGGAACGAAAGATCATCAAGATCGGCGCAGTAAGTACTGGCAGCGGAGCGGGATACATCAGATCTTAATATCATCGGGATGTCGATCTGGTGGAGATGGTGGGTACGATGTAAGCTCAGTGAGATGGACGTGTCGATCGATCTTTAGACTTGGCGATGCAAGTGCCCTATGTCCTCAGTCGAGGAGACGGCGCGAGGGACTTTGACTGCCAGTTTTTCTCTGTAGGTGGACGGGATTTCGCACTTGCTCAGAGTCCTGAGGCGAAATATATCTCTATTCTCTTTCGAAATGTGGGATATCGATAGAAAGTAATATACACCGGTACCAAGAAAGCTTCGCGAAAGTTACCATCCTCACCGCCATAAACGTTTCATAAGTTTAAGCATAAGCATATACGTTCGCTCCTTCATTTATCTCCCAATCCCAGCTCTCCGGTTATTCAGAAACTCGGAAGGTGGTTCCGAGATATAGAACATGGTGTTCAGGTAAGGTTACATCAGCCTCTATTTGCCAAAACCAAAGATAGTGAAAGTGTGGTAGCGAATCCCGAGACTGGGAACTTAGGTCGTCTGTTTGATCTTTGGGTTGGTTATAATATGGAGGAAAGTTGGTAGGAGCATTTTGGAACGTGAAGGAGCAGTTGATTAGGGAGGATGAGAGGGAGGAGGGAGGCGTCACGCGGTAAGGGCAGGGGAGAAAGGTGATGCAGGTGAGTGAGTGGGATGGATGTAGATAAGTCACGTGCAACGTTGATTGAAGAGGCCTGAAGCTTTCATCATTCATCACCATTATAAATTCGTTTATGTACGGTCGGCTTTTCTATATACAAACCCTGCTATCAAGAACCAAACCCATTAAGGGTCGTACGTTGATTATACGTAGATATAACAGAAAGGACCTGCAAGTGTAGACATGGCGTCCGCGATCGTTATATCTACAGCATTAACACCCAGACTTATCGTATCATTCAACTGTCCATCTCTAGATGGTGGACTATTATTAAGTGTGATAGTCCCCGCGATAGCGTTCTGACGACTTTTCAGATCTTGGTTCTGCCATATCCACCATGTGCGATCGATTTGAGCGTGATGAAGGTAGAACGCAGGGTCTCCTGGGGAAACAAAGATATCTCCACCTGGGTCACCACCGATGGTGAAATGACCGGCGGTGTGAACTCCGTAGAAACCGGAGGCAAAGTCTCCTTGCATGACGGTTTGGAAGTCGCCCATGTTGGTGTTCTGGGTGATGAGGTCGGTGCTGTTTTTGTCGGTGCTCCATCGTTGGGAGACCCAGGAGGAGATGTCGCGTTTGAGGCAGCGGGGGTTGTAGGCTGAACCGTTGCCGGTGGCGACAACTTCTGGTTCGGCAAGGGTTGGGGAGACGGGACCGAGGTTTACGGACATGCTGGCAGGCTGTTAGTGTTGCTTGAAGAGGATGATGTTGAAGGCGACATACTTCTTGAATGGTCCGGATGCGACACATCCGCCTCCAGCTCCGGGTGGGATACAGTTCAAGCCTGTGGGAAGAGCATTGGTGCAGTTGTGCTGCTCGTAAACACCGTTGCCAGACATTGAGTAATCTGAGCCATCGAAGACTGGCGAGTTGACTGGATCGATCGCAGTCTTACCCCAGTTCCAGTATGGTTGGTAGCCTTTGTAACCGCACTCATTTCTGAGAGCTTGCTCATAGGTGTAGGTAAAGTATCTATGCCATGGCAAGAAATTTGTCTGTAGAATGTCAGGAAGTGGGCTGGAGATGAGAAGGTCAAGTACATACAGTCCCGTGGATTGTGAGAGTTTGGTTGATGTGAGTCCAGACAAAGTCATCATATCTAGTCTTGGCGCCTGGAACAAGAGTCTGATCCGTCAATGCTGGTTTGCTCTGCAAGCAAAGAACGGCATCTGTGTATGCCTTCTTTTCCGTATTGGAGAGAGTTGACCTTGACTACATGTTAGTCATGTGGTTTGACTGGACAAGGTGGAGAACAAACCATTCTCTGCGGACAGCTACGTTTGCAAGAGTACATTTTCCGGATTTCTTTTCAATGGCAAGTTGAAGCTGGTTGATGGCGAGGTTAAGCATGCCATTGGCAGCCAACACGTCAGTTCCTGTTGTGGAAGCAGGAGTGAAGGCAGTGGCAAGGGATGCGGCCAGGACTGGCGCCCATGTGTGGGAAGTCTGAAAACGCATGTTGCCAAAATGAAGCCAAATGAAATCGTTGGCGTCCTATCAATCCGAAACGTAAAAGCGGGAGGAACTTTTGCGTCTGCTCCTGACAGATTCGGTGCAAGCAGGAAGCTCGAGTATATGGGCACCTCGTCGGGCTTGACTAACTCGTGCATGTATGCAGGTGAGATATGCATGCGTGTCTTGCCGGATATTACTGCCACTTGCTACTCTTCCAGTGATCTGGAGGAAGGGTAAGTGGGGTCTCATCCCCCTTGAGCCAATAGTCTGCGCCACCAGGCGATGGGTATTTTGAGTTTGGGAGGAGGACGCAGGGAGCATGATTGGAAGCAAAGAAGAAGCGTGTAGGATGCTCTAGATTGAAGGGCAAGGTCACTGCGGGAGAAGACTCCACCGCCCGGGTTGTTTTACGAAATACGCTTCGACCAATGGCAGCTGTGGCGTTGCGGGGTGGGTAAGGCTGTACTTGAGTGAGTGAGTTGTAAGCGAATGAGGGCAAATCCAGGTAATTGCGACACAGGTCTCTTCTCCAGTTCCAACGCTGCTGCCTCGACATCCCAGAACTAGATTGAAGCCCGGCGTTTCATTGGAATGGGCAACTGCATCCTGCGTCTTCTCGAAGCAATTTCAACGTCTCTCACGAATAAGGCTATCTAGTAGCTCCGGTCTAACACCAGAACGGAGCGAGTCTGCGCAGCTTCAAGCTGATAGCGGTGGCCGAATGTCGATATTGAACCGGCATCAGGCTAGTCCTCCTTCACTCAAGCGCAGAACCCTGAGGATGGAATCTTCCTTGGCCGTTTTGAGAGGGACCTTGCGAACGGACAGGCGGGAATCGGGAGACTCCACCTACACGTCTGGCCTTGCATTTCTGCCCTCCTGTCGACGACGTCGAGATTCTTTTCTGACCTTAGAAAGCATGAGAGCATCTAGATCCGAAGCTTAGCTGGTCGATGAGTTTCCATGCGAGAGATATGTGGAGCCAGATCTCGACGGAATCTGTCGCTGTTCTCCCTTCAGCAAGTGATCGGTTGATCTCGAAATTTTCAACCTTGGCGACATGAGATGACAGCAGCACTAGGCCGTTTCGAGTAGGTATATATGCGTACATACACGAACATCCAGGGTGCGTCCCAAACATCCGAATACCCCTGACGTTATGTCCCTGTCAGGAATCATATCTCCGTTTCAGGACCTCCTCGCTTCCAGCACCTGGGTCTGGACGACATTGGAGGAACAACGATAATCGATGCATCAACCCAAATATCGCACGACAAGAGCGGCCTGCTTCAAATTTCTCAAGAGTTGTGGAATTTCTTCCAGATAGCTTGTCGAGCTCATTCCTGGCATTTCACGTCAAGGCCGGGATCACACCATCAGGCTCTATTGTTCAAACCCTCACAACTACGCATACTTGTATAAAATCAAAATGAAGGAAGAGTACTACATATTGGAATAAACTCAATCGGACCTGGCGAGTTCTTTGTCCCACTTGGTCCTTGTTGTGCAAGTATTCTGCATCTTTTATGGGCCTATCCGAGGTGGATCTAGCAGAAGCATTTTCCTCCTATAGGATCCTACCCGCCACAGCTTGTTTAAACCAAACAACTAAGCGGGGCATCCCGAACCCTTTCTACAAGCTCAAGACGCTCGAACACCCCCCAATCTCCAGGCTTGTTCCGTCCCCTTCCTTGGCACTTCCGCGGTCAATCAGACCGTCAAGCCTCAGAGAAAGTTTCGTTTGCTCTTTCCACTTGAGAGGAATGGATGACATCCCAACACTTTGCGGTCAGATTCTAACTGCGATATCTAGAGGGATTGCCATCAACAAAATGCCATGTTGACAGTGGCGTTCGGGATGCAGCCTACTTGGCCGCTCGGCTACGTTTGGGTCGACAACGCCTCGCAGGGATAGATATCGTCGGCATTGCCCCATCAGTCATGATGGACAAGGGCCTCTCCTGCACATTTGCACGGAGTGCCTCGCTGGCAAGGATCGTTACTAGACAGTCGAAACGATGTCCACGACCAGCACGACTTCCAGATTTTGTAGAACGCCATCAGTGGTCGCGGATTCTTCTAGATCCAGGCAAAAACGGAAGAGGTGGTTTCGGCTACTGTCAACAGAGGTCCTCAATGGGCCGCTTATCTCGTCATTCAAACTGTCCAGAAAAGCCGTTTCATGGGAAGAGCGGGTGTGGCTTGTCAAATTAACTTCAGATTCAAAACAGAACCGCGGCATGGAGAAAAGTCACAGAATATCAGGAGAGGGCAAGTCCCTTTTGGCATGATGCACCATCTCTTGTAGGTCTAGACATGCTGCGCCGCAACTACTTCTCGCCGGTACTCGGATGTGTGCTTTCCTTCCTCGGCGATAAGTCCTCACGGAGGAGGACCCCGGTCCTATGCTTCATTCGTCATTGGTATCCTACTGTTTCAAGAAGTTATACGGTCCAACGTTGATCCTAGAGATTGTAAGCGATCAAGTTCAGAACTGGTTCATCCCATGGAGCTGCTTGACCCCTCTGTACGGCAGCCCCACCAAGGTAAGGGTTCTCTTCAGACTTGGAACGCAGTACGAATACCCAGGGATCCTCGGCAGCTGTCAGGTGTCAATCTGATATGTCTCAGATCCTCTTCTTACCCATCGACGATCCTCGAGTCTGACTTTAAGTTCTGTGGAGGGGAAACTCAGCAAAAGGAAAGATCGACCTACGCATGGACTTTTGATGTTCTCCTCCCATCAACGACCAAATGCCCTCAGTAAACAGATTGAGCGGGACTGTGGAGGATACTTCATCAAACATCTCGACGGATACATCAACGAATGCACCTTCCATATTAGCTATCAATGGCTTTTTCTGCGGTTTCACGGTGCTGGTTGTGCTTGCGAGGTTATATGTTCGAATGATCATGTTGAAAACATTAGGGACGGATGATTATCTGATTACAGGAGCCACAGTGAGTATAATTCTCTTGGAGGAAGGATCAGACAGATACTGCACTACCTTGATTGTTTGAAAGTTCAGACTTCTTGCTGGAGCGCAAAATTCCTACAGTCATGACAGAGATCTTGTTTGGTGTCATGGGCAGACTGCAGCAAAACCTGAAGACAGGAGATGTCGTGCCATTGGTCTCGGGACAACACTAATAGCCTTCCAGATATGTGGTGTTGGAGTTCTGGTATGCTTCATCGGAGAGACAAGTCATGGCGTGGGAAGGCACTTCGCATCCTTATCTGCAGAGGATATTACTGAATTCCTACATTGGCAATACTTCCATAGCATTATCGTCACTGTCGGAATATCTCTCATCAAGCTATCTGTTGCGACTTTTCTCCTACGACTTGTGCCTGGGAAAGGTTATAAGATCTTCTTGTATTCCATGATCGGTAAGTCCGCGCCTTGACTGCTGGCACACATTCCCCAGAACAAAAACTAACTTTATATCCAGCTTTCCTGGTTGCCTTCACATTTTCTAGCGCAGGAGTATGTCTCACCATCTAGACCGATTCTCAAAAGGTCATTCTGACGATTTCGCAGACTTTAATATTCTCCTGTATCCCCATCCGCGCATCCTGGGACCCAGCCAGCGAACCAAACGCAAAGTGCTTCAGTAACTCGACATTTACCGCCATTGGCCTCTTCAACAGTGTTGTCAATATTATAACCGACGTTCTCTTCGCCTCCCTCCCAATACCTATGGTCTGGACACTCCAAGTCAATCTCCGAGTAAAGCTCTCTCTTCTCGCTATCCTCTCTCTCGGCTACTTCGCTTGCGCAGCCTCAATAATAAAGACAGTCATCCAAAGCAGCGTTTTGTCAAACCCAGATTCTACAAGGGATGATAGTTACTTCGTCTGGAACTCCATCGAACTCTACGTCGGTATCCTCGCTGCTTCATTGCCATCTTTACGTCCTCTCTTCCGTTCGATACTCGAAAATACACGATCCCTTCGTACACGCGGTTTCACCTCATCGGGACAGCGACATAAATATTACATGCAAGAAGATGGGATCGGGATGAACACTCTTCGATCTACACACGATAAGGAATTAGGAGGGAGATTAGCTGCGGGCGCAGGAGGGAAGATTCCGTATGATGTGAGGATACAGGGGAAGGGAAATAGTGGATCGTCGGGGACAAGTAAAGCGACTGAGGAGGATGTTGTGGATGATGGGTCGAGTAGTGAGCCTATTTGGCCTCTGCAGGGGACGAATTTGAAGCAGGGAGGGATTACGAAGACGGTTGATGTTTCTGTAAGGTAACAGGTTGTTGATGTTTGTCTGGGAGGGAAGAATGAATTGTATATTATGGGAGGGGGTATAAGCGATGGCTTTCCGTGGTGTATGGATATAGCATACTTGGCTGGACCAATGGGTTTTGGAGGGTCTGATGATACCATGGCGTTCTTTTGTGTTAGACTTGTCTTTAGAAATAAATTCAGAGAATATATCTTCATCTCATAAAAGAGTTACTTCTCATCAATCGTCCATTCTCGTTGGAAGATCAACAGAGCAGAAATAAATATTGAACCTGATATCTCACAAGACACATCGTGTCTTTGAGTCTTTAGTCTTTCATACTTATTCAAGCATCACGCGAAAAATGAATGCATCATCTTCCGTTCTTCTGACAATCGCAGTAGCTGACTTCTCCTCGGTAACCTCACCTGAAAACGACGCAATGTTTCGAGGAGCTATTCGTTTGTGAAACGGGGACCACGTCGTCTGATCGTCAAGTAAACTTTCAAACGAAACAACTTGAATATCAGGCTTTGGAAATAGGGTCTCGATACCTTCCTAATGAGGGGTAATGTCCTATTTCGGCTTAGCTCAAGGGGTGCTTGGTGGATTTCACTTTACCTCTTTCTTGTCGCAGACTTTGACGTGAGCACTTCGATCGAATCAGCAAAGTCCTTACTACTTACTCCGCGATCTTTCGAAAAGTGCCAGTGCAATATTTCACAAATTAGGTATCACCTTCAAAGGCAAGACGAGACTGCGATACCTTCTTGACATTGCATCTCATTTCAGATTCTACTAGCTATGAATAGATGACCTCAGTCTCAGTGGATGAGTTTGAGGTTTCTTGCAAGTTTAGATTGAGTGAATGCATAGCGTATCAAGATTATACGTGGTGCTATCTCAAGACTTATGAACGAGTTACGAGTTGATTAAAGGGCACGAGCGGTGGTCGAGGCATAGCTTAAAAAGGGTGACTGGAGCTTGTGGACTCCGTTTGATATAGAAATTGGGTAGAGATATTGTTAATAGCTGCTTGGAAATTTGCTAGAGTGGTCACGTTCGTCTTTGTCACCTACCCTCGAAGTGCCGCTTGTAGATGCTTCTGTCAAGGTATACATGATGAAAGTCAAGCACCTCACACGAAGTTCAGTAGATATGATTTGTTGTCGAGATTAAGGTTGCAGACATTTTGAATTGCTCCGGTGCTCCTTGTGGATGATAAGTTTCGGGCTCTTCGCTGACAGTAGCGAGATGAATCGCCTCATGTATGTCAAGCACGAAACTATAGACTGTATTGTATTTGCCTAATGGTAATATGACAGGAGGAAATCCAACACGGAAGAACCACAAGCAGTTGCAGTTGGATTGTAGATTGTCATCGATCACAAAGATAGAACCCCGCGCACACGATCTTTGATATGCTATTGTGGGAATATAAGGACTAGTATTCTACGAGCTTTGAATCTCAATTTTGAGGACACTATCTATAGTCTGCATCTTAGGTGAATAGGATGCCAAAGTCAATAGCGCTAAGCGCTTATCGAGACTATATCTTGCGCTCGCAAACCTTCCGAGATACCAAAACTTTTTCAACTACACCACCAACACTTTCGAACCAGCGCAGCACTTCTTGGATCAACGACAAGTTCAAGCTCTTGTCGACTTTACAGGAGCTCTACAAATAGCACATCGGTTGAAGCGCGTACTCTTTGGAGGTACTTCGAGATGGCTCACACATTGACCTTACGCTGCTGCCGCAATAAATGGCATTTTCCCGACATGCAGGATGAGGCAGAAGCAAAGTACCCTGATATTGATCCTGACGAAGCGTACCATAGATACGTGAGGGAGAACCAAGTTCGAGGCTACTATTTCTTGAACGAAGGAGAGCGGTTCTACTGGGGTCGTTGTAAGCACAGACGCCATATCTTCGTTGGCCTGCCACTTGACTGACATTCAAACGCAGATGAGCATTATATCTACGACCGCTATTATAGAGCTGAGAAATTCTACGAAATCAGACTTTATAATGGGAACAAATACTTGCGCCCACGCAAGAAGCAAACACTTGGAGTGGTTGACGAGCCAAAATCGGAAGAGCTTAACCTGGATGGCAATTGCCAGCAAATCACTCGAGGCATTTGCTAAAGCTCCCTACAGGTGAGCAGGAGTTTCAAACTTGCAGCTTACATTACTGATGTTCTATGTGCCCCACAGATATCCGTCTCTTGATCCTCGATCATGTTCTCAGCGTCTCTAGGTGGGAAACCATTGGCCCCGAGGTCGTCACTTGTAACTGGAAGAGATGTTACAGCGAGCCTACTTTCTCCGTTTATAACGATGATGAGAAGGACGATAATACCAATGATCCGAAACCATACATGGTTGGCACGCCAACCATCATTCGAGTACAGCAAAATGACGAGGATGGTGAATACACTGAGCTTCGTCATGTGTACTTTATGGCTATCGATGCTTCATGTTTGCGGGTTTGCAAGCAGCTGAATGCAGAGGGCATTAGCATACTCTATGGCAATAACAACTTTCGGTTCGAGATGATCAACAGACACGGCACCGACAACTATCCCCCATCGTACTTCATCCATGCACGGAAGGAACACGAACCTGACCCTAGGAAGCCTGCCCTCAAAAATTGGGACAGCGCTATCGCTCGAGCCATACCACAGGTCAGAGAGAGAGCAACTTTGATGTCACTACCCAGTTGGGTATATTATGATCCGCTGTTGCGATTTCTCTGGACAATTACGCCTCGCAAAACAGCAATTCTCAAGTCGTTGACCTTGACTGGACATGTCAAGATCCATCGATGCCATGGCGATGTCTGTGGTTATAAGGGATGTGCCGAAGATCTTGTCAAGAGCATCCACCTCTATGTCCCATTTCTCAATACATGCTGCACCGGTCTAAAGCAGTTGAGCATTCAAACTACCAAGGACAAGTACGAACCGGCCCAACCTTATCCTCTGCAGCCAGGCGAGCCAGTCAATCGCGATGAAGCTTTATTACCCCTCCTGGAGAACGATATCCGTAGCATCATCTCACTTGATGCACTTGAGGTAATGGACGAGAATAAACAGACACTCGACGTTGCAAAGCCGACGATTGCATGGGTCAAAGAACGCGCTGCTGAGCGAGCTCGCATCTAGGCGGACAGCATATCTAAGTTGCAAGTACAGAAGCTCGAGGAGATGCAGGCGCAATGCGACTTCTGTGGTGGTGGACATCTGTGGCCCGACTGTTGGGATTTATGCAATTACTGTGGTAAGACAGCCATCTCCAGACAAAGTTGGTATCGAATGATTTCTGACACTTCCAGGTGCCCATTGACATTATCGGTCTACTTGTCCACAGCTGCAGGGATAGTCCAGTCCCGTCTTCGAATCTGACTCACCAGGACCAAGCAATTTCTCATTGACTTGGCTTACATGAATCGCTAGGTGTGGGCCATGGGGAAACGGGGAGTTCCATATTCTGGCGAAGATTTATGCGCTGTTTCTCGTACACAATTCGGGCTTCGACATTTCCTTTTACAGATTAACAATGCGTAATAACATTCCGGGGGACTGACAGTGGAAGGAGGCGCAGCTCGGCTTCAGTAGTGTCTGCTGTTCTTGCCATGAAGTGTTCGTGGCGATGCAGCTCTACAGCTTTGTGCACCTAGCCTCCTCATTTACAATGGGGACAGACTTGAATCATTGCAAACATTGCACAGCAAGCTTATGACAACTTTGCATAGCCAAGAGTCCCATTGAAAAGCACTGATGATTTCCTGATTTTGAATTGAAGAGACTTGCTCCCACACGTGACTACTCTGATTTGTGATCCATTGATTCAGAAAGAGCAACGCAAGCTCAGCTGCATGCTGTGTGAATAACCCGCGGGAATCTACGCCAAGTTTCCAAAGGTGAATGGGATATGATTGCCACATGTTGTTTGAGATAAACTGTATTTACTAAAGATCTATCTACTGTTAGATATTATAGGCTCTAATGGACTGCTATAATAAAGAGTCTATTTCCGGGAGTATCTCCTCTGTAAAGATACCTTTGTATCTAGCTAATAAAGTGCTAAGCACGCTATTATCCTTTGTAGTCAGGTGAGAGCATACAAAGATACTCAATAACACAAACTAGCCTAGCCGCCTGGTGACTGTATATAAACTGTACCCTCCATGCATTTGAAGAACACTTCGACCGAAATAACAACACTTTCAACAATTATCTACAAGAGCAAATACCAAGGCGCATACAGTTGTAGTCTACGTTGGCTTTGAAACTGCCTCTCCGTCAACCTGCAGAGCCCAAGAACATCGAATTCATCCTCAAGAATGCTAAATACAACTTCTCTCAACTTGACGAAATCAAAGCTTTCAACGAATATGTAAAGGCTGCCAGAGTCGAAGGACTATTCTTCCTCAATAACGAAGGCCAAAGATACATAAGGGGTCCTGGTAAGCTTCCCCATGTCGGACAATAGGTTGCGTACCAAGCTAACAGCACTTTCTATAACCATCGTCTATTTCATGGACAAACACTTTGCGGCTGAACCACGTAGAGCATTCAAAGAAGTCGCACGTCGAGGTTATAAGAAATTCTATTTACTTCATCAAAAGCCGACACTCCGCTTGGTGGATCGACCAAAGGACAAGGAGATCACCGCGCTCATTGCACACCGGAGTGAGCACGCACCAACACTGCCCAGAGACCACAACAGCCACTTTCTTAAAATTCCTACAGGTGAATATTGACTTCCCTGCGCCGCGATTTATTGCAGAGTATATTACTAATTTCATTCTTCGAGCAGAACTTCGTTTACAAATCCTCGAATACCTCCTCACCGCTCCCAGAGGACATAGCGTGAGCCCTCATGTGGTTACCTGCAATTGGGAGGCTCGCTGGAGCGAACCGGAGTATAGCATCCACCAGGACTGTTACCTAACCGATTGCGGGGATGTATCAGGATCGGAGGTAGCAAGAGAGTTGGAGGACGAGGACGGACCGTATACAGAAGTCCGAGTTGTTCATCGAAAGGTCATCGACGGAACTTGCTTGCGGGTTTGCAAACAAGTCTACCAAGAAGGCACTCAGGTTCTATACGGTCAAAACAAGTACATCTTTGGCATGATCAATACAAGCTACACATACTCGCCTCCGTCTTATATCGACGACAAAGTCAAAGTCTGGCGACCAAGTCCCTTCAAGCCAAATATGAACAAGATAAAGGACATTGTGCCCGAAGCGCTTTCAAAGGTTGGCAACCAGGTACATTTCATGGAGCTACCAGGCTGGGTCTACTATGACGAGTTCCTGCGCTTTATTTACACCATCAGCCCTAGAACTGCGTCGGCCCTGACGTGCTTGACATTTCTTGGTCGTGTCAAATTTCATGAATGTGGCCCGAACACTTGTTTCGGGCGGGATTGCGATGACGATCTGATCCACAGCTTGAAGATTTACGTCCCCTTCTTGGAAAAGTTCTGCACAGGTCTTAGAAAGCTGAAGCTTCTGGCGCGCACAGACAATTGGCATCCACGCGATGCACCAAAACAGCGGGACGTGGCCCTTTTACCGCTTCTCGAAAATGAAATCCGTAGTCTATCTACTTTGAAAGAGCTTGAGGTTTTCGATGAGGATATGCAAAGGATTACGGCTGCTCAAGGCACCATCACATGGATCGCCGAGCGAGCAAAGCGACAGGGTTACCGTAACAACCCTGAAGATTCGTCCAGCGCTAGCAGTTTAGCGTGCCATTTGCACCACTTACGAAGCACGCGGTCAAAAGTCTGGATTTTATAGGCGGGGTGCCCTGTAATGCCCTATAAGAATCCAGGCCACACGATTCCTTCGAAATCCGCCCCAACCTACTATTTTTCAGGCTCTCGAGCCTTAAATTATATTCAAAAGGACATAATTATAAGGCCAAATATAAGCTTATAGATAGACGAATTAATTAAAGAGACTTATAGGGCTTGAGTAAAATATTATAAGGCCTTACAGGGCATAAGCCTGAATTATTCAGACTTTTGACCGCGTTCCTTGTAAAGGATTCCTCGCTTAGAAGGTAACCTTGAGAAATGCCTTTTCGAGGATTATTAATTTCTTTAATGAACACTTTTAAGAATGTAAAAAGAGCAAATTATATATCTCCTCTACTTAGGGCATACAGCGCATACAGCTCATTTTCTTCTTTTTTTTTCCATTATAGAAAAAGTTTTCTGTACTAAGGAGATTCGACGCTAAACTGCTAGCGTTGGACGAATCTTCAGAGTTCTTACGGTAGGCGAAGACAAGAGGATGCGAGAGCAATGAAGGAAAAAGCTAGAGCAAAAGAGGTACGATGCGACTTCTGCGGACGTGATCATGTTTGGGCCGAATGCTGGGACTTGTGCAATGTCTGCGGTAGGTGGGGCCATTATCGTTCTCAGTGCCCTGGAGTGCATGCATCGAATAGAGGTATCCTCAACTCAACCTAACTGTAAGCTTCGAAGCGCAAGCTTCCGGTGTGCAGCCTTGCCACCAACAGGATGGAACGCCCGAACTATAGGGAGGAAACAGCTACCTGCATGGTTTTTAACACAGACAAACAAAACACAGTCAAACTTGGCCATTAATGAATGTGACTCTCAACAGCAAATCATATATGCTTGACAGTTTAAGCAAGTATGAAGATGGTATCGATATTCAAGACGAGTTTGATATTGCAGTTATCGCACAGCAATCGTCCTTAGGAATGCCGGACTCTCACTCCCTTCCTGCACAATTGCCAGTGGTGTCAGATGTGCCTCTTCGCCACCTGGACCAGACTGAAGGTACCGCAAATATGATTGTGCCACCTTCATCCACTCGGCTTTCTCAGCTTTGCTCGCTCTGAGGCCCTTCCAAACCCAAATGACCTTCCCAGTATCCAGAATAAATACATCGGTGCTACGAAAGTCGGTGCTCTCAATAGGCTGTGCCTCCTTCACGAGGTCAAATGACAGCTGTCCCGAAGCATCACTGAGGCAGAAGAGCCTCTGAGGGCGAGAGGTCGTCGATTGACCTGCTGAGGGAACGCCAGGTCTGGCAGCTTTAAATTCTAGTTGTTGGACATCTTTGCCTCCAAGCAAATCAACCACCACTTTAGATCTCGTCTCGGTCTGCGAAAGGACTTCGACATCGATGTGCTTGGCAAGCGTCAGATCGGACACGACGTTTGCTGCTTTGGCCTTCTCCATGGGAGAACATTTCTTCCCCTGCCAGACCCAGATCTTATACCCTTTGTCCAAGACGAACACATCCTCGTCGTCGAGACTCTGCCAGGTTGGTGCCGCTTCGTGTACCACTATAGATCCCGTTGTAGGGTGCTTGAACACTCGAAGCAGCATAGATTTCTCTTCAGGCTCCTCTTCTTCGACATGTCGGAATCCAGACTCTACACCACCAGAAAGGATCTTGATCCGTGGGAATAATTCCAAGAAGTCATCAGAAGGCGACTGCTGAATCTCTCGATGCTGTGTAGCCACTCCTCGCAGAAACTCATCAAGTTCGACTGTCTTATATGCCGCGGTTCCAGCCTCATCCTGCGAAGTCTTGCTTCCTAGCCAAAAGAAAATCTCATGCTGCAATTGCTCCTGCCCATCCTTCTTCCCGACTTTGTATGAATGTAGAACGATATAGCTGTCTGCGTCATAGAATTGTCCGTACTTCTCCTTCGGCCAGGGGATCACTTCGAAATTTTCGATTCGCCAGACGTAGAGACCAGCCTCTTGTCCAACATTCTTCCACGCAGGCTCGGTCAGCGCAGAGCTGTATTTGACCTTGTGGTCGATATCGGACCCGATCAGCTCAACGTTGCTGTCTTTGATATCATATTCCTTGAGGTGTGTGAGTCCGTCGTGTGGAGGCATGCTTTCGGTGTCTTTCTAGGTGATCTGAGAGTTGTAAGAAGGGGGTCGTTGAGCTCGAGCATGTCGTGGAGAGTCCATGGCTAAGCAATCGAGGGGCTTCGAATGGTTTATGCTTGGCAGATGGATCTGCAGGTACAGCGGGGTGGTTGAAACGAATAGTGTTTTGGTGTGTGGTGGAGGTGAGGTTTCCTCGTATCATGAGGAACGACACGCGAATATATTATCACACGCATGTTGACCTCCACTCAAAGCATCGTCCTCGAAATCAATCCTCAAATTCCAAAATATCAACCTTTCAATTTCTACCTACTGCAGCTCAATGCTTCAAAAGTTCATCAACTCGAAGAGCTACTGTTCGTCATGGGTCCAAATGACAATGATGATGAATTATTTTGACAAGTGCAATGCTGTCAGCTGCATATTGCACGGACCGCATACAGCTGCAGAGCCGCGTTACATGAAGGCTTCCATTTCGGCCACTGCATTCTGTCAATAGTTCTCATAATGAGTGACAAAGATACAAGGGAATCAAATCTTTGTTTTGTTTTGGTTCAAGTTGGTCTTCTCTTGTCTGCTGAAGGGCTCGCGATACTAGAAGTAAGGCCTTTGTTGATGGATTTGCCTTGCAAGATGTGTTAGCTTTTGCTTTGAACAAGATTTTCATGACATTATGAAATGGCATAACCATAGCATTGCACAGCAATCGATGACATATTTACCGCTGTTGCCTCTGTCCTTACAAAGGTGGCAGTGTTTGGAAGTCTCATTGTCCTTGCAATGTGTGGAACAGTCGTGGCCGTGCTTGAATTCTCATTGTCCTTGCAGCGTGTAGAACAGTCGTCTTTATGGTTCCGAACAAGATACATTGTCGCATTTGGAGCATCTACTTTGTTGCTCTAGGCTGTTCTCTTCTTTGTCCGTATGTAGCTAAGCCCCTTGAAAGAATCGCTCCCAGCTATATAACCCCTCTATAATCTTTCCTCCTCAATCCCTTAGTCAATTACTTCCGGACAACAACCATCGCCTCATCCGCATTCCCATACCAGAAAAATTAAGCTTCCATTCCCTTCCTCAATAACCATCTTCCTACTCTACTTTGTTACACCCGGAAATTCTGTCTTGGTAAGCAAGTCTTCACTTATACCTGTTTATATTACTGATATCGGTACAAAATTAGATCGATGTCGTCTTCAATGGCTTTAGCGCCTCGACCTACGCAGCCTAACGCAAAAATTCTCGCGGCGGCGAGAGCAATCGGTGACTGCTTAGGGGATCGACCTTATGCTATTGTTGGTGGTGCTGCATGTATAATTCTCGGTCATGTACGGACTACCGAGGATATTGACATTGTCGTTCCCAAAGACGAAACATACCCGACTAAGACGATATTGAGAAATCGACAACCTCCCCAATTCGATGTGGAAAAGAGAACACTCTAGACGTATTTTCACAGCATTCCGAGGGTGCCAATCGACGTACTTGCGCCTCCTCGCCTGTTTCCAATGGACTTTGACGCTACTACACCTGTCGTTGTCATCCGAGGACAAAAAGTCCTCAAGCCCACGTTGATCCTGAATGGGGAATGCAAGTCTATTCTTGACAGAGATTCCGACGACCAGAAGGAACGAGACGCTCGTGATATTCTATTCTGCCGTCAATCGTGTTGCAGTAATAACTGCTTTCCAACAGCACAAGAGGTTCCCTTTGCTACTGCGTAATTCGTTCAATATTTCATGTTGCGGTATCATGCACAGAAGGAACCTTGGGAAAATGCAGGATTCAACTTTGCAGAAGGTTAGAGCCCGCTTCGTACTCTTTGGACTTTGACAATATAACTCATTCTTCGAACGATAGGGCGTTTTGAATAGCAGAGTTGTTCTGAATAGCAAGAACGTTTGGAGTAGTAGGAGGTGCTTGGTATTGTTGGGAAAGTTAGTGTTGCTGAGGTGGTTGATAAGATTGGTGTTGTGGGGGATTGTGGTGAATATTTGGATAGCAGGGACGTTCTGATTGATACGAGCACTTGTGCTCTGCCCCTGGTCGGTGTCTGAAAACGATTTGCGCGGCGTACTTGGACAAGAATAATCTCTGTTTAGCAAGTCTGGGGCTTTTCCTACTTGGTGGAGTGGCGTCTAGTAAGGAGTTCAGGATCGCCTGGTGGTCAGTTACGACTGTAAATTTCTCGGAGCCGTCCAAGTATTGCGGAAGCTTTTGCAGGGCCCACACCAGTGCTGCTGTCTCGAGCTTTCCTATCCAGTAATTCTTTTCTGCTGGTTATAGGGATTTAGCCGTTATGGCAAGCAGATTCGTGAAGAGTTATGTAACAACTATAGATCCTGTTGCGATCTTCGAATTGTTCTGCCGGCTCTGAAATGCCCATCCTGCTGCTTGTATCAAAGGCATTCGGGACATTTTGGATATTTGAGAAACGGTCATTTGGAAGATTTTATTCTAGATTTCTCTCGAGAGTTGAGTTTTGCTGTTGCCAGCCTCCTCGGCCAGGTCCGCGTGTATTGTTATGTCTTTCTGAGAGGCCATCCTGGCATAATTGATATAGAGATTTACCATTTGTCTTCTACAAACATTCAACACCAATTCTGCCTAACATGCCTTAACGCTCAGCACTCGGTACATTGTCCACGATCTCATCATCAGCCACTCCAGACCCTTCAACAACTTCAGTGCCATCCATCCATCCATATTTCTCATGTTGCGCAAGTTCCCAAGCCATCAAATCCTGTCGGTCCTTTTCGTATTTCCCAGGATACCACGTCTCCCCAGGAGCGAGATGGAAATCCCGAATTTCTGCATCCCTCTTGGCTGTGAAAAGATCCTCATTGTTGGGATCTGCAGAACAATCTCTGAGCTGGTATGTTCCTTTCCGCAGTGCATCTCGGATTGGGCGTTGATGGCAAGAAAATGCCACTGTGTAAGGTGTCATTCCTGACATAATGTCGAAGTGAAATTGTCGATGTTCGTACTTCAGCTTATAAGCAAAGGATTTTGTTCGAACAACGGGGACGTAATCTTTGTCGTAGAGGTAGGATAACAGAACAGCCATATGAGCCCTGAATTTATTATAACCACGATCGTCCAGAGGTTCGTCCAGAAATTTATCTATAAGCCCATCTAGGAGCTCTGGTAGTGGAGGGTAGATGCTTGTCTCACAAGGGTTCTGATTGATTTGGGGCAAGGTGAAGTTCCATTCTGTGGCTGGTAGCAGGAAAGTATTTTCTGCAGGCGCTGGTCCCGTTGGTGGGGGTGGTAGCTGTCCCGGTTCTGGAGTCCCAATGTCCAACTTTGCGGTTTCGTCGATTGGTGGCCCTAAGCAGCGATTGGCATGTTTCCCATGTGTACCTCCCGTTATGGATTGTGTATCCTCGATAAGAGACCATTCATTCTGCATTAAAACTTTGGCTGCCTCGTCAATGTCCGGCACGAGTACATACAGCGCGAAGACTACTGTAGGGACGCCGTGATAATGAATAGCGTCCTCGGACCACACGACGCAGGGGATGTTAGCGTCGAGCAGCAAGCAGCAAGGCTGGTATCTGGGTATGCTGCGGTAATGGGCCATGCCAGCTGTATTGACTTAAAGAAATCTTGGGAGCTCAGGTGTCGCTGGGTCTACAGATAAGAGAGCGGATGTGAATTGTGCTTTTATAGAAAGGGGACATTCCTGAGCAGACTATAATTAGCGCGAGGAATGCAGTCCAGCAAGATCAAATATGTGACCAGCGCCAAATTTCATTATTCCTCACATTCCTCAAATCCAGGCTCAAATACTCAGAACCCGATTGAGACACAAGCCATCCTTCGCAGCTCCACCGTTGGCTGTGAGGGAGTTTGGATGGTGTGGCCGGGGCAGACTCTCCTATGAGAAAGACGCGGCCAAGAGCTGCTTGCAAAGGGAAGCTTCTCGTGCAATGTTGGGCAAAGGGTTTCAAAGAAATCTCACACTTATTATGTTCTCCCTTACTGCCAGACTGCTAGGCGAGCCCCTCTGATCGATCTCGTAGTCCCAGATGTCATTGGCTGGAATCCCTTCCGAGTCTACCTCCCGCAGAGGTCCCTAGTGCCTCTGAGATATGCTACCCCACGACGTCTTTACAGATACATATTCTACACTCCAGTTCTTCCATCTGCAGGTACCAAATCGATGAAAACACTAATTATCGGGTTCTCAATTATTGACCGCCCTTTGTGTGAGCTACTAAACTGTTAACCACGATGTCACGACGACTCGCGCAGAAAGCCACTTTCACAACGGTGCCATTTCAACAGAGCAAACATGCTTGATTCCTCTGCATACATTTAAGCTAGGAAAACAATTCCAGGATTTTCGTTACCTAGTATCACTATCGACGACATCTTGGAGTTCGTCTTCAACGGCGACTTGCATAACGCGGGGCTGACCAGTGAAGAAAGGGTTAGCGAATACGACGGATACGATAAGACTTAAATCACATTGCGCCTTGATAGACTTCAGCATCCCTATTAGATTGACTGCTTTGGAAAGTAACTGAGTCTTGGTGTGGTACTAAAAAATGGAGAAAGGCATGGCATTGTAGCTACATCTTAACCTCAACCTGCTTTCATGCAGATTGAAATTGTCAATGAAGATTATGCAGGCAACCAAAGTGCTGCAAACCCCAAATTAATCCCCCATACAGTTTTTCCCCAATCCCCATCAATTAGTACGAGTACTGTTGATTGCACCGGGTCGCATGAATCCATATGTGACTTGAATTGCAACACTTTCATTAACTGGTGGGTTACTAATCGCGATCCTCTCTTCCGCCCAACCAACATCACTCACAGATGCGAAACAACCACAACCACCGACTACTAAGATTACGAACTCCACTCCAGCAAAATACTATCCCACATAAGTCCACGCCATAGTGTGGTCCTCGTGACCTCGAAGACAATGCTGTTGGTCCCCACCTGCAATGCCCCCGCACTGATTTCAAATTCCAGAAATCGCCACTCTCCAGCAGTGGTACCCGAGCGATACAACCCAGGATCGCTAGCAAGATCGTCTGAAGTGATACTGGTCAATAGTTGACCATTGACGCTTACATCAATGTTGACTGCACGAGAATATCCAGCCAGGGAGAGCGACAAGACAGCAGTCCTGTTTGAAGCGACGTCGGTCTCGCTGAGCTCAAAGAGAATGGTCCAGGACCCAAGTGCTGATTGCCCGAAATACCAGTCGCTATCATCGGACTGGCCAATGATGTAGGTAAGGTTGGCTGGGGAGTCGGCCACCAACCCGTGCTGATATGGTGCACCGCCGTTTCGGAATCCCAAAGTTTTGTGATCCAACTCGCCGATTTGGAAGATAGTTTTGCGAGATTGAGTCTCCCATGACAGTGAGCCTAAGGAAGTTTCTCCTCCGTCTTGAACGGTGATATTGTTGAGTGCAAATGTAGTAGAGACGTCGGCAATACTCCCGCCATCTGACCATGCGTAGAATCCGTAGGTAGCAGCTCGGACATCCTTCACAGTGAAGTATCCATCAGCATCAGCGGTGCCGGCGTAGTAGTAATGCGCGCCCTGGTCCAAAGTTGTGAGATTCGAGTTATTGTCACCGAGGAATACAGAGGCACCAGCAGCTGGGCGACCATCAGAGAGGATGAGCTTGCCTGACACAAAACCTCGCGACTGATAATCTATGTCATCAAGCCACTTGTAGGGCCAATCTGCGAATTCCTGACTGGCTCTCTGGGCTGCATCCTCTTTCGAGCCAGAATTCTGATTTTGACATCAAACTGTCAGCGATCAGTGTACTATCGCGGGTACATTACAACGACCTGGCACTTACCAAATACCAAAGCCATGGACCCCATATTTTCCCAGGCGGGAAGGTTGCACTTGAATTGACTTGGAAATGCGATCCATGCACGACATTCAACTCTACCGCATCCCCGGTAGCGCTTTCTCGATGGACCGTGAGCTCCTGTTTCAAGTGATTGCCGTTAAAGTAATCTCTCCCAGGTCGGATATACCAGGAACCGAAATCGCTGCCGTAGACGCCATGGAAATCAAGATCTCGGATGAAAGCCGACCAGTCGTACTTGGTGATGAATGTCCCGTCTGCCAGTTGCCACGTCTCATCCTGGACTTTGGTTCCGGATAAGATTGCAGAGTATGGAGGTAAAAGGTCATCTTTGATGTTAGTACGACCATGGGTGAAGGTCGTATTGTCGAGTCGAAACAAGGTTCGAAGGACGGCGAGAGTTGGCAGGCCTTTGTTGACGATGTACTGGTATGCCCCCGCTAACTCTGGGTTGATGACCCAGTGAAGATCTATCTCAGTAGCATTGAACACCACATCAAGGTACTCTGGAGTCTCTTTGTAGATGCTTGCGGATTTCCATACGAAATTAGACTCTCCGTCTATTCTCACGTGATTATTTAGCAAGATGGCTGAGAACGGTGACGAGTGTGCATACCGTAGCCAGAGTAATGTCCAACCGCATTGCCGATTAGATCTTGTCCTCCATAATAAAGCTTCTTGCCATAAACATCACCAATGGTGATATTCCATAGGCCATTTCCAATGATCCAACCCGTCGTGGAATTGAGAGGCTTCAAGAAAGGCCTGGATGGGTCTGATTGAACAGAAATAGCATAGGCCGCGGCCAAAAACATATCGAAACATATAAGTAGCATTTGCATGATTCAGACTACTTGCCAAAATCTGACAAGAATGCTACGTAAGAAGAGCAAGAAATAAGAAAAAGAAATAGAGGTTAAATACCATAATAGACAACAGCACAAGGTACATTGAAAGGCTGAATGGCGTAATACTGTTGCCAAATGCCATCTTCAGCTCTAAGAGCAGATCTCGAGGAGATATGTCTAGAATAGAATGCTCACATGTGGAATTATGCCGAGACGGAAAAATAGGACCCTAAGTTGAACGGACAGCCCACTTTGCCGCAGCAGACTTGCCACGAATTGGCGTAGCCCACGCTAAGAGGAGAGGTGCTTAAATGCCATGAAGCTATTCCCTTGCACCGGACAACCATAAGGTAGGTGAACTTGATTGTGTGTTGAAAGGTCAAAAAGCAAAAAAGGAAGAGAGGTTTGAGCAAGGTTCAAAGGAAAAGCTTGGACCACATGCAAAGCTTGGAATGACCTCAAACAATGCCAACGCCAGCCTTTGAACTTGGCCACTTCCAAAATTGATTACTATACACCTTACATATGAGGAGAGTGTAGACATTAATGAGTATCGAAAATTCTCCTCTCCTAACCTCCAGCACTTACCTAGCCACCGCTCTCGCGCTCCTACAAAGCCTCCACGATACGATGTCCCAACCCACCTCTTCATTCTCGACCAAGGCACAGCACGTCTGACGACCGCATAACAGCCGTCGGGCGGGTTTTTACTTGTCTAGCGGACGGTTCGCAAGGCAGAGACTTTGTATACGGCCTGCGATCTTCCCCGGATGGTATAGCGGTGTCTGCGGACCACAGATACGAGTATTGGACGAGTATGGGTCGCCCTGGAATTGATGGCTGGACCGAACTTGGGGAGTATACATGGGTGTGATATCGACGGGAAGAACGTTATTAGGCTCATTCAAAAACGAAAAAAAGGGAACAATAGCTTTCTCTATCCCCCTCACCTCCTCTAAACACATATCTCGAACTCTCCCCATCCCCGGCTGGAAATCTTACAGTACCTATACCTACCGCATCCCTAGCTAACTGAAATACTCTTCCTATCATCTTCACCAAGAAGAATACATCCGTTCACAAGTATCTTTCATATCTCCAAAAAAAAAAAAAAAAAACAAACGAAAAAAACAAAACAAAGCATCTATCTGTACGTACAAGAAAGAGAGTTCTCATTTTTAGCTGTGTGGAGTCGGGTCGAGCCGACGTCCTTCCCATCATCTATCTACCATGGACCTGGAATGACCTTGAAATCGGTACTGTATTTCCCCCTGAATTTGTCAAGTATAGAACTGGTTGGTTCTACTCCAGAATTACTACGGTAGCAGATCAGAGACATTATCAAGATAAGTCAACTCAGAGAAAGAGCCTCCATGTAATCTTATGATTTATGTAAGCATAACTTCTGCCAAGAGGTCTTGTAATAAACAAAAACACCTTCACCTTTCTAATCGCAAGCTAGAGGCAAGGCACTGCGCGGATAAAGGTTCATGATCACTTATTCAACCAAGTCAGCAGTTACTTGTTCAAGTCTCAATACATTGATATCCATTCAAACAACTACATACAAGAAGCGAACGACATCTATCTACCATCGTCCCACATTCCCCTCCTCCATTTACCCTCCCGCCTACAACACCCAAATTCTAAACGAAAGCAATGCTTTTTCAGCTCCGCCATCCAACCAAATAGGTAGATATAACACTAAGATGTTACATATATAACTATATATATCCTTCGCACCGCAAACAGAAACACAAAAACACAAATACGCCAGACCACCCACCCCTCCATATCTTATGCCTGATTAGCCAGCCACCTAGCGCACGCGCGCTCCCAACCAAACGACCCCCAAAACCACAAATAGCAAACACAAACCCAACCAAGATCAACGCTCAGGACTCTGCCTCTCCATCAAATCAATCAAATCCGCCACCTTTCCCCTTCCTTTCCTCGTCGGACTTGGCGTTCTATTCTCTTCCCTCTCAACCTCTTTCTCTTTGCCTTTCCTAGCCGATAAATCAGGAGTCCTAGTCCTTCCAAGAACCCTATCAAGTTCTTTACTCGTCCACTTCTCATCCGCTACCTCCCCTTCCTCATTCATTTCCTTCTCCTTCTCCACCTCCTCCTCCAACAATGGCTCCTCATCCTTCGTCATCGGTAAACTCGGTGGAGGAGGAATAACCAACTCCTTCAAGCTTCTCCTCCCACCACTCCCCTTTTTACTCCTCAGACTCCCATTCGCGCTGGCAGAAGCGATACTCTCCCTCTCAGCCTCAACATCATGATTAACAACCCTCAATTTCTCTTTCGGGACCGTGAACATAACTTGTACAACTCGATTCTCGACCGCTCGCTCGATATCCCATTCATCGTAATCATCTTGTTCAATAGCCATGCCGCTTCCTCTTATCCCTGGAGAATTTAGGTCGCCCGTGAATGTGTTCGATCGAGACGCGACCTCGGAGTTGGGGTTACTGTCTTCCCAATCTCCTTTTCCTTGCTTTCTGCGCCAGAGGGTCGCGCCGGCGGATACTGTGCGTCGGGGTTCTCGACCACCAGATCCAGTCGCGTAGTCGTATCTTACTGGACTATTGTCTCTGCTACTGCTGAAGAGGATTTCTGGTGTTACTGCTCCTGCTCTTGCGGGCGAGTCTGGAGAGAAGACTCTTCTTAGACTGCCGAGCCAGCCTTGTCGTCCTTTTCCTAGGGCTGGAGGTTTGGATTTTGAGGGACTGCCTAGGGTGTCTGGGTGTGGTCGTGTAGGTGAGTAGGTATCTGGTTGTGATCGGGTTGGAGAGTATTCGCCTGTGGACATCTCATCGTTTGGCCGAGGTAGAAGTGTTTCTCCCTCTGCTTGTAGAGCGTGGAAGCTTGTATGCGCAGTATTGAAGCTCTTGGATGATGCTGAGCCAGAGCCGCTACCTGAGCTTCCTGGTGGACGATAGGCTCTCGGGCCATGTGGACCAGGTCCATCGAAAACAGGACTGATTGTTGTGCTTGGCCCTGTAGATGATGCCATATTTGAAACTCCAAAGAGGTTTATACCTGATATCATGCCACGTAGAGAATTGGCTCTTGATCGTCCCTGAGAGCTGGATCCTGATCGCGAGATGCTCATGTTTGAGATAGCCACACTTCGATCTGTACGCTCACTGAGATTGCTTTCCGTCCGTCCGCTATCTTCTTCGCCGGAAAGAGACTGTGCAGTGACTTGACTAGCAGCAATGAGTTGTGCTCGTCGAGTAGGTGACACACGACCAGCTTGAGAGTGTTGAATTCGAGAATTAAGCAGAACATCTGCAGCTGCCCAATCTGAGACCCATTCTTGAATTTCTCGCTGTCGGGAGTCCGCAGGGCTCTCTGCTCCCGAAGAAGCGTGACTAGTGTTACGTTGGAGACTCGCTACTATCGTTGGAGGAGGATCTTTGAATGGATCTGAGTAGCGATTCTGTCCAGAGCGGCTTGGTTCTCCGAGCGCTACACCAATTATCTGTTCGTCCATGATCTGACTTCCATCCTCGTCGGCTTCGTATATAGGATGTATTGCACCCGCAGTGCCCAGGCTATTGGCTCTGCCAAACACAACCGGAGGTCCAAGGTTATTTCCATTGTATTCCATAGCAGTCGGAGCTGGTCCATAGGCACCTCTTGCACTGCGAGACTGCAATGGCTTTCGTGGAATCTGCTTTGGAGGTTGAGGGACAGGGCCAATATTCCCAACATTATGCAAGCTTTCGTAGCCAGCTACAGCGCTGTTGGAATCGTGTACCGGGCCATTATCCATAACTCCTCTGTCGTTGTTCCATCTTCCATTTGACCACGGAAAAGCTCCACTTCCTCTCTGAATCATTTGTCCATTGGGTTCATGGTAGAAGCTTCGTTCTCCACCATCAAGTGCACCACGACCTTCTTCTCTTGCTTCTCTCCTCTTTCTATTACGTCTGAAGCAGAAAGCACAAAGAAGGATGGCGAGAATTGCAGCAGCTAATCCAAGTCCAAGACCAAGTCCGAGTCCAAGCTTTCTCGAGGTTGATTTCTGCGAGGCGGAATTGGCAGCACTTGCAGACTGGCTTGCCATAGCTGCCACATATGAAGGATTCGTATAGTCAGAGACCCAGTCCATACTAGTAGCATTGAAGAACATGGCTTGGCTCGTGGAAGTCGCTCGTTTCGAAATGCCGGACGTCGAAATGTTATATCCTCCAAGTACCATCATAACATTCCCAGGTAGCATAACAGCACCATGTCCGTACATCCCACTTCCCGAGGGCTGATTCGAAGGAACTGACCATTTCCAATCTCCAGTTCCCCCAAATCCTGTACCCAAATGCAAGACAGCAAGTTGTGGATCTGCAGCCTGAGATAAGTCTCCAACCCAGCCACCATAGATGATGATACTGCTTCCATCCTCACTCAAAACAGCTGAATGTCCAGATCTGCTATCAACAGAAGTAGCAGTACTCTTGATAGCCAGTTCCGTATTCGCGTTCGAGGATGAAGATGGCGAGTCCACAGTCATGAAGCTCCATGCTTCTTCTGGCAGACTCCAGATCGCAACTCGACTAACATTGATGAACGCCGTCTGTGTATGTCCTCCTACCAGTACATAGCTTTTCTTTTGTGTCATTATCCCAGTGCTATTCGAGAATGTGGGTGTCAAGCCAGTAATTGTGAATCCAGCTTCGGCGATTGGTGGTCCCCTACTTGAAGTAACGTCCAGCGTGTATGTTGTCGGAGCAGAACTGCTCGGTGAAAGTCGCAGCATGTGATTCGAGTACGAGGCTGCCGATTGCCATGTCGCAGATGTAGTTGAGTTGTCTGGGCACATGCCACCAAAGACGTAGACATCGGTCTCGGAGGCATTGGCGTTGACGATGCTCGAGAAGCTGAATCCTCCAGCGAGATAATCTGCTCCTGGCAGATCTCCTGCTGTCACATCGCTGGCTGTTTTTGTCGACTCTTGCGTCCATGTGCCATTTCCTATATCGCTTGTATTCGAGGGTGTGAATCTCCATAGTGCTGAGCTCGTACTTGTATTGCAGGATCCAGTATATACACTGATCCCTCCGTCCGATGATAAGGATGGTATATATGCATCATCGTTGGTAAGGAATGGCAGATCTGGCGTTATGGAATTGAGGACCAGATTCGAGGTGCTGAGAGTCGACGAGATGTTGATCGAGACAAGCTGTGTCGAGGTCGAATCCGATACTGGCACGAAAGCGTGTGCGATATCGTGGTTGTCTGAGGAAGAATCCGGAAGTAATATCGTCGTCGGGTTATATGGAAGAGGTTGACATATTGCAACAGCCAGCAGGAGGGGTAAAGTGCAGAGAGCACTGACGTGGCTCCTCATGATGTTGGCAATAGTAGGACGTATATAACGAATAGGAAATCACCCTCTTCTTGCTCCTCACATCATCGTCGTCCTTCAGACCTCGCTATATTGTCAGTACAGATACCCAGACGAGGTCGAACACTTTGACGTCTCGAGTAGGACTCGATCCTGTAGGTGAGGTCTGCGAGGGTCCTTCGAGGTATGATCAACAAGGGACTTTCGAGACCGTAATCGAGACCGATTAATCGATAGAGAACTGGTAAACACACGAGTTCCAGATCCACTTCCAAGGTCGTTCAAGGATCTTTCTGCGAATCAAGGAAAATTCCCCTCTTTCTCCAAGGGTCTTGGGGCATGCTGTGTTGATGTGCCAAGAGCAGTGTTCGCGACCTTTTGTTGGCACAGCGACGCCCGTGCTGAATTGCATGTGAAGACATCTGGCGACATGGCGTTTTCCAGGGTGGATCTGAGACACTCGATGAAGATACTTTCGACTTGCAGCGGTGGATATTCGGAGTTGTCCGACTGAGAGGATTTCTTGTTCTTGTGAAGAAGATTGGAGCATCGCAACAACGTCGGCATGATCGTGAAGTTGTCAGATTGTGGGGTAACAGGGGTAGCTTGAGCACCGACATCTTAGATACCCTCTTATAATCTGC
Organism: Helotiales sp. EF0021; assembly: GCA_000292665.1. Classification (NCBI taxonomy): domain Eukaryota; kingdom Fungi; phylum Ascomycota; class Leotiomycetes; order Helotiales; species Helotiales sp. EF0021. The sequence goes on from AIET01000402.1 coordinate 96,235, forward strand.
ATAGGCTTGCTTCAAATTCAGGAGAACCTTGATATCGAGGTTCTCTTGTATACCGAGTCTAAAGGAGTCACTTATCCTCCATGCTTGTAAGTTGGGATTGTCCGGATGATAAAATAAACAGGGTGCTATTCCGGGCTTGTAGGTGTAGCGGAGTTATGCCGAATTAGAGCTCTGAAAGCTGGGAGAGTGTCGGAGATGGAGGAAGAAGTCGAGATGAGTTTGACTTATTCTTGATCTTGAGGCCGAAGATTTGATTTTATTTGTGGTGGTGGTCTAATCTTCTCCACCGACCACATTGCAGACAAGTTGAGTCTGTCGCAAATCGTGTTCCACTTCAGGATACCTTCTGGGCATGAAAGCTCCGCAACCGATGCCAAAGGTCATCGCATTCTTCGGGTGGGGTCAAATCCAGAAAGTATTTGATCTCGATGCCGCCTCGAATCAGATGAGGAATGTCAGATTTATACCTGCGGACCTCGGATAATTACAAAATCCAAAGTCCTTTCCTCGCCGAGCTCCGTTTGATGTCCGTCCCTCAGAAGCAAAGAAGTCTTTCCTAATCTAGGAGACAAGATTGATATTCAAGCTATATTTAATGTCGGTTCTCACCAGAACTCCTTCTTTTTGTTTTTGTCCCTGTACCCAAGCAATCCTGTCCTAACGCCACACCGAAAAGGGTTGAGCAATGCTATCTATGTAATGTCTGTTGTCTTGGAAGAGCATATCTATAGCTCAATTCTAGCACAAAAGTGAAAGATTCCATGTACCCAGCTCCATATCCATCCGAAATATACCGAACACACCAGCAAAACTTTTAACACCACCATTAATGCTGCTTCGGAAGCATATGTCTAATACTTGACTTAATCGGCACTTCAACCTTATTCCTCCCCAAAATCTCCTTCACTAACTCCCGTCCCGGAAAATCTACAATAACCACCCCCGTACTCCCTCCATTCTTCTCCTTCCTCAACCACTTCCCCGTCCTATCATTCATCCCCTTTACAGTCCCATTCTTTGTACCAGCCGCCACCACTATAGGAAGAACACCTTCGCTAGCACTCAGATGCGTAAGATATAACGTCCCATTCTCATTCTTCGAGGCAGATTCGAGACTGGTATGTATAGAGCTCCATTTCTCATCCATCTGTTCGAGACCGGAGAGTTCCCATAGATCGGAGATAGAGAGGAGTGGAGATTCCCATTTTATCCCGTATTCAGCTGGTGTCGAGCCGAAGTTTTGTAGGATGAGGATTTTACTTCTCAGTTCTCCTAGTGTAGGGATCGCGGTTTGCTCTTTCTTGGTTGTGGATGGTTTCCAGAAGTGTTTCTCGCAGCCAGATGAGAGTGTTGAGTTTAATCTGTAATTATTGAACGCGGTGACGAAATCGATATTGGATTTGAGAGGCGTGCTTTCTTCTTTTAATCGCATGAGGATTGTTTCTCTGGGATTGGTATCGAGGAATTGGAAGAGTGTTGATAGAACGTCGGGGTAGGAGTGTTTGGTGAAGGAATCGCCGTGGTAGATTTGTAGTTCATTGTTTACAAGACGGGCGCGGATGTCGAAGTATCGTATCCCGGCTTCGAGTTGGGTGGTGAGATGTTGATTCTGGCATTGGGCGGTGCGTCCGTTCTGCACTCACTTTAGTATAGTTTCTCCAACGGTTTGGGGGGGGTCTAGAACGAACAAAGACCGATGTCATGGTATCGTGAGTTCCTGGAATCGACAGGCTGGTAATATATGTATTGTCTGGAATGTCTGACATCCATCTTGGGGCATGGCGAAGATTGATATCGAAGGAATAGGGAGAGAAGTATCCATGGTATTGTGGGATCTCGACGTGCTGGGATTTTGGAAAGAGGGGCGCGAGGCTGACGGTGTAACCCCTCATCGAGTAGAGTGCGAGCAGACCAACCATGCTGATAATGACGAACAGTCTGTACCTTGGAATCGAGAATGCCATGCTGCAGTAAAGGAATGCTTTGCAGCCAGAATTAATAGAGGTTAAAGTTGTGCCATGGTCGTGGAAGAGGATACAAACGAAGTTGTCATGATGTTGGATGTTGGAGGTACTGAGACGAGGCTACTCCTAGGATGAAGCTCACGTCGAGGTGACACGACGTGATTGGTCAGTTTCAAGAATAGTGGTTGGCTTGGATGTAATCGATTTGATTGAACCATCAGAACCCTATATCAGCTACTGCAGGAACAGGAAAAACAATACGAGATGTCGAACTATCTAAATAATTGAGGTTATCCAATTCGTCATAACTTGTGATTTTCGCAGCATTATGAAATGGTACAAATTGTACAATGAGCTCGTAACCGATAAGAAAAGGTTCGCGATGCTCGTTGCACACGGATCTTTTATCCTGGACGAACAGCAGGGACACTGATAGGAGAGAGCTCCGAATGAAGTTGTGAACATGGGCACTCCGCAAGCCTTGACCATGAAAATATCGAGCACGGCCAGAGTCAATTGAAGAATTAAGAAGCTGCACCTGGGCAAACTCACGATGCTGGTCTTCATAAGCTTATATCTTGACATAAGGACAGGTCCTTTCGGACGGTCGGGTCGAAGCTCCTGATATCAGGGGCAAGTGCAGGTTTTATCTATCTCACGAAAAATCTCCCAACGTTCGCTTTCCTTCTCGTCGCCGCTTCAAGCTGCACAAGAGACGCATACTGGGATACTTCCACGGTTCAGTATAAATCCGTAGAGAGGGTCCGAAGAGACAACCATTTAGGTTCTTCCGTTAGATCCATTCTCGTGTCCTAAGATAAGCTTCCTTGATTTTCAAGATTTCAAGAGTGGTGGCCGGGCCGAGAGAGAAGGTTGGAGCATATCGCCACCTACACCGCACAATATCCATAGTAGTAGCCGAAAACATCCAAGATGAACAAATCTGGTATCACCAACAACACCGCATTCCTGCATCAACAATGAATTCCCATGATGCCGCCGTCAAAGGATGCCTTCCTAGCTATACCACGAATGAGGACGACCGTTTCAAACTTAGCCGCACAATAGCCCGACCATTCCAAGTTGAGCCCAATTGAGGCTTCTCTCAATCTCCGAGAGGCGGCACACAGCCGGAGTGCAACGTTGATGACGAAGAGATCTGCTTCGCTTGCGGGCTGCCCTGGGATGAGCCTTGACACGGTTCTGCGTATGCGGGGAAATTGTCGGCAAAGAAAAGGAGGTTTTGTTCCTGTCGAAAAAGTGTTGTGATGCTGGTCAGAGGATACGGAGGATAGGGAAAGAGAGAAGTAGTTCGGAATAGCATCCCACCTATTCACATGTCGTCGGTAGAGAATACGAAGTGTGCAGCGAGGTGATGCTGCACTGCACTGCACCACATCACTATATCATACGAGTACTAGCGTATGACGCGACGACTTCATGAGCTGCAGAACACGCAGCTGTGAGTGAGACGACTTCAGTCCAGAAAGGCAATGATCGTGATATAAGAAAGACAGCCGCCAATCGCATAGATAGAGAATGAAAACATCTCCAGAGGCTCGGCCGTGCTCAATTATTGGTGAGCTGTTTCCAGCCAAGCAGCGAACTGGCGCCAAGGGGGTTTGGGCTTGGGATTGCATAATTTGTGCATGAGGTTGTAGCTGCATTAGCGAGCCGCCAGGGGTCGGGGTAAAAAGATGCTGCTGAGGATGAGCTCTGGGAAAAAAGTCGTGAGATCAGATCGTGCTGCTTTTGCTCGTGGTCTTTCCTTCCTGAAAGACGCACCGCAACTTAATTGTTCCTATCGCCGGCTGTCTGACTATCCGGGTCTTTCAAAGAACTCACTCTTCTTTGTTCTTCTGGTCCACGAGTCCTCCTTCCTTCCCCTCCAGAGTACTTTCGTTGAGGCTCGCTGGCCCCGAGTCGTTCATATTTCCTTTCCCTGCACAAGTCCAGTCCAGTCCAGTCCAGCACAACAGTTACAGTCCGTCTCGACTTCCACGCACGCACGCTATTCTATTCTAGCCAGCCCAGCCCAGCCCAGCATCCCAATCTCAAATTGGGACCGTCGGCGAGCTATCGCCTCCTTCCCAGCCGCCATACCGCATCCGGGAGCCCAATTCACTCCGCTCTCCCACCACGCCGGCGCTTCTTCACGGCACCAACGTCGTCTCGCCCTAGGAAGCTCTGCTTCTTCACCTTTTTCTCGTCACCATCACCACAATAACAAACGCGACTGTGACCAAGTGGTGATTGTCGCCTGACATTCACCTGGGCATGATTCAAATGGGAAATCTTGGTTGATCTTCCACGCTGTTTGCATTCCTCGTCAATTCCCACGACCAACCACCAGATACCAGAATCAGACCTGAGAAAACTTCTCCACCATTTCCACTTCACGACATATTCGATCTCGCGCCCATAATGTTCTCACAGCGGTGGTGCTATCAGATAGCACTCGGTGTGCTCTGCGTCACCGTCTTCGTGTCCCAGATATCGGCCCTAAATGTTGAATACTGCTCGTCTCTGAACACCGCGAGCACAGGTAAAAGTATGACATAACCACAACTCACATCAAAAGCAAAGGCTGACCACTGAACTACCCAGACTCCAGTATATACCAGTCCAATGGCCTCTGCCACGATTTCTGCGACGGCAGTTATGCTTTTGCCATCCTCCAAGACGATGGTTGTTGGTGTTCCAATTACGCACCAGGAACTACAACAACTGGCTGCGATTCATCATGTCCGGGCTATCCAGACGATCTATGTGGAGGCAGTGGACTATACGGGTACATTGCTCTGGACAAATCACCGGCAGGGACGAAAGGAGCAAGCTCTGCTGCAGCATCATCAACCACACAAGCTGCTCAGGTTAGTTTCCCTTGGTTTTTCTTGTATTCTTTCTATACTATATCTCTGGCTCTCCACCCCTGGCCTGTTCTGCCAGCTGTAATGACTCGCAATGACAGGTAACTGTTACTGCCACGCCCTCAAGCGCCCCTGCTGTTGAAACCCCTACGAGTTCTTCTGCAGAAATTTCTACAAGTTTTACAAGCTCATCGAGCTCTTCGAGCTCTTCATCTGTATGCTCTTTTCATTTGTTCGATGTTTTTCAAAAGAGTCTTTGTACTACTACATGTGTCACCGAAACCGATACTGACGAGTAGCAGACCTCCACTAGTCCTTCAACCACATCCATACCTCCGCCCACGACCACAGCAGCAGCTAAAGCAACCGACTCATCAAGTTCAACATGGACACCCACGCCTGTCACCTCTCTCGAAACAGTGACCGGCCAAGTCCGGACAGTCACAGTGACTCCGACCGTTCCTCCCACATCAGGAGCCTCGACAGGAGTTACGAAGGACGACAAAGGGGGACTCAGCACTGGTGGAGCTGTTGGCCTCACAATAGGATTGGTGGCACTTGTAGCCATCATATCCGCCATCGTATACTTTTGCCTGCGAAAGAGACGAGAGGAGAAGGCGGCAGAATATAATGATATGAGCAGGCGAGGAAGTAGTGCAGGCCTGGGATCACTAGGAGGTCCGATTCCATCACGAACGATGAGCGAGAACTCGCGGTTCGTCCTCGGTACCGATGGTCGGCAGGTTGTTGAGTCCTGGGAGCCCGGAGAATCACCCCATTCACCTGATTTCCGGGCGAGCCGGCTGATGCCAGTCGACCCACGATTAGATCCATTCGCTCCAGTCTACCAGAGAGGAAGCGAGAATAAGAGTCGAGAGAGTATTAATACGATCCGGGACGACCATGATTACTCGCGACGGGTGATGGCACGACCAAATCCAATACTACGGGCCACTAATCCCGATAACCCGGAAGAAGAATAATTCTGGAAGTCCTTTCCTTTCGCATACGAATGACACGACCACTTTCTTTTACGGGCAGCATACAGGATTTGAACGTCACGCCCACATTTTCCGCGGACGTTGGCGTAAAAAGTGATATGGGTCATGGTAATTCCCTCACCAAAAACGGGTAATTGGCACATGTCGGCACAGCATAGAGGGGTTCTACAACAGGCGACCGCCTATCATGGGGTCAGCAGGGGTTGCAGGAGCTCGTGCATTTTGGCTGGGCTGGCATTGTATTATAGAGTTATGAGCGTTGGATTGTGGGAATGGACCACAGGGGCTCACTGACGCCTGGATGGGATGGGCGCCGATGGAGTGGAGGTGATTTGTACATATGAAGATGGAAGAGGAGACTGAGCATACACTTGCGTGCACAAAATAGTGGAAGCAAAGCATACCCATTTGCAAGATACTGATGTTGACTGGATCGTGGATCGTGGATGGTGGATCGTGGATGCTGGATGATGTGCTGATGTACTCAATACTAGACGATGTGCTCAATACTTCCGATGAGACAGACTACAATACCAAGTGGTTCGTGGTGCCTTTTTCCTGCTGCTCGCTTTTAACTTGTGTCAGCCCGGACTCGCTATGAACGGCATCGGGTAATAGACTTCTTTTCCCTTTCTTCTTCTTCTTCTTCTTCTTCTCATCCGTCCTACTTTCTGCACTGACTCGGTCATCATTTTTTCATATCTCATCATGGTTCTATGGTTTATATCTGATGAGAGATTTAGAGAAGGTTACATTTTTCTATTCATGGATCTCATGGATATCAATACTAAAGTCTGAGAACCTGAGAACAATGGTCCTGGTTCAATAGTATCGGAGATACCTTCGTGAGGAGGATTTTGGGAGATGTGTATGTTGGAGAGGGAGGATGAGATGTTTGTATGTATAGGAGGTAGGGGGTGGAGGTTGAGGTGGAGGTGCTGGAAGATGAAGAATGAAGGATGAAGTGTTTTAGGTGTCAAGAGATTCTGGTTTTGATGGTATAGTTGAAGCTTCTTGGGAGTTGGTTAGTGATGGTGTGAGAGTATGGAGCAGATAGATAGTACTTACATAAGCTCGATTGTTGAAGGTTGAATGGGAGGGAGATTCTCGATGATGGATGGTCAGCGCTAGGGTAGACGAGGAAGACAAGATGGCTTTTCACGCATATAGTATCAGTGGTATAGCTGTCCTTGATGAATTGGAAGTCTGATTTCGGTATAGGTACGTAGATCTCGGCTCAGGGTTGGGTAGATATAAGTACCACCACTCAAAGGCAAGCGAGGTTGGCGGTTCGGATCGGAAGGTGTGGTTCAGTGTTCTTTACTTCTAGATTATGCCTTTTTGGGGGCTTTGCTATTGTGCATCATTGTCGATGATGAGTGTTGGAGTTTGGCTGGGGTGGGTAAGATCGAGGTTGGTGTTGGTGGCGGTGTTTGCATTATTCTATTGAGATTGCTTTTCTATCATGGGGTTTGGAGAGACAACAAGAACCAAGGGATTTGGGAGAAGGAGATGGATGACTAGTGATTGATATGGTGTGGCTAGCACCTAAGTGGCAGAGGGTGTCATGTGTAGAGCACTAATGCTTGATGTGCTCCATCCCGCGTTGGAGGCGTTGGACGAATTTGATGAAGGTTTCGAATGATGAGTACTTGAGGGTCATTTGCTGCTTCGCTGATTTGCTTCTTCCTGTTCGGCTGCACCTTGAGCGAGAGCATCTCGTGCTCGCTGTTTCTAGTTTGGTCTACGTCGCCTCTTCGACCTCGACTAGGGGCAGGCTGAGGATTTTTACGTCCAGCTTGGTATTGACGCTGAGGGCCTTTGTTCCGATTGATATTTGCCGCTGGTAGTGGCAGGTGCAGCGGCACGTATGACTTGATTAATTCGAAGAATAAGAGGAGCTTCTCGTTGAAATTCTGGTTGTGGCTCTACAGGTTAGTTTGGTTCATCGTCTGACTCGACGATCTCAGGAATGTCACGAAGAATCTCAATCTCAGCTAGACCAGCGGCCTCTTCCACGTCTTGCTCCTCTGGATCTGGTGGAATCTCGACTAGACGGACTCCTCCAGCATAGCCAATCCCTACATCGTCACCATCTCCCTCAAGGCGAGGGCGGTGCGATGTGTTTGGTGGGGGCAGATGAGTAGGATGATTGCCTTTGCTATTGAGGCGTGGTAAGATCATGTTTTTATGTCTTGGGTACAGTAGCAAGCGTGTTTGCATACGGTATCCTAAAACGTTCTTGAGCTTGGGCCCTGGGGTACATAAGCACTCTTAAGAAGACTCGGTTGAGCCTGCTATTGTGTTTTATGCTTCCCTTCTTGACACAATGACACTTGCAATGTTGAGACTACTCTGACACCTAAATAGACTTGTAGTTCACTTTCATGACTTTAAGGTGAGCGGTTGGTGAGTCAGACGTCAACAAAAGCTGTGTAAATTTTTAGCGTGGTCTCGTGGAGCGAGTAGCGAGTTGGTGCGCGGGTAGAGGTATATAATTAAGGTCTTGAGCTTCTACAAGGTTACCTCTTCTTTTAAAACTACCACAATTTTTGAGCCGGATTTCTTGGTGCTGCGCAACAACAAGCTGTTCTTGTACCTTGACTACCTTTTGGATACCTGTTCATTGGATACTTGGAAGTGCTTGCGCTTTTAGTCAGAGCGCTTCGAAGGTGATTCCAATTGACGACAGCCTTGTGCGCTTTACGCTCGATTGCCTACTCGACATCAACATCATCCATACTGGTCTCACACCTCCAGATCACTACTTCATTATGGCTGATCCTTACTATACTCCAGAACAGCTTGCCCCTCATCAAGAGCACGCACAGGAAGAATATCCAGAGGACAAGCCAGAACTTGCGCTGCAAAAGTATGCGCGAGAGCGGGGATTTGCTGGTATCTTTTGGTACCAAGGTGGCGAACGATACGTCTGGGGCCCAAGTATGTACTTCTTTCTTTCTTGTAAGAGCTTGTGGTACTGATCTATTGTTTTGAAGATCTTACAAGACAGAATCTTCCATTTCCCCAAGAGATGCAGGTTCGAGTCGACGACAGACACTATCTTGTCTGGAAGAAGCAGCCGGTCCTCAAGCAGATCGATAGACCCAAGACCTTCGAGTTCCAGCATGCGATTCGACACCGTAGCGAGAATGGTTGGAACTTAGCCCCGAAGCATCCAAGACATCTGCTGAGTTTCCCCAAAGGTATATTCCATTCCTCATGCTTGGGTTCTACGCAAGCTAATACGATTTACAGAAGTCTTGCAATCGATATTCACCTATGCTCTCATCGTTCCCGAACCCTACGCCGTTCGTCCCATGACCGTTCACTGCAACTGGAAGATACGTTCTGCAGGTATATACTATGAACGTGTGTTCATCCCCGAGAAAGCCACAAATTGGTCGTTCAGCCATAATCGGCGGTCTCATGTATCGATGATGTCAAATGCGACGTGCCTATCAATGGTCAGACGCCGAGACAAAGAATGTCCTTACACGGAGTTGAGGAAGGTGTTCCGTAACGATATCGATTCCACACTCCTTCGAGCCTCCAAAATTCCTCTACAGTATGTGCAACCAGATCCTCTACGGATCCAACGAGTTCCACTTCCTTATGGTTAACAAATCCTGGCACAATTGTCCACCAACCCTCCTAGACGCGAAAACCGAGCTCGTACACCATCCATATCCTTACGACCCTGAATTCACCACGGAAGAAGACTTCCAGCCTGCTCTTGAGTCCATCCAACAGCAAATCCCATGGACCAGTCTGATGGGATGGATATACTACGACCCTTTTCTCCGGTTTCTACACACTATTGGCCTCTCGAATGCTGCGTTAATCAAAAACCTGCAATTCGAAGGCACGGTCAAGATCCATACCAGATGCTTTAGAGAATATCAATGCGGGAAGGAGGGCTGCGATGAAGGTCTTGTTGAGTCACTCGAGTTCTATATCCCCTTCATCAAACGCTTCTGTACGAACCTGGAGAAGCTGACCATCTACCCTCTCATCGATCTAAAGTGGTTTAAGGACCGCAATAATGTCGCTGATGGCCGTCCGACTACGCGAGAGCAAGCTTTCACGCCGCTGCTAGAGAAGTTCAAGGAGATCGAGTTGTTGAAGGAGTTGGCCATTCTGGGAGATTCATATGCGGATCTCAGTGAAACCATTCGTACGTATTTGTACGTTGAAGGTGACGAGAACAAGTTTGGCATGGAATTCGTGGAAGAGACGGTGAAGTGGGTTGCGGATAGAGCTGCGGCCAGGAAGAGAGAGCAGAGAGGCTTATGTGTTGGCGTAGGAACATAGAGTGGAGAATAAGTTGCTTGCGGTGAAGGTTCGAGAGGAGAATTTGCATTGTGGGTTCTGTGGGGAAGGTCATATATGGGCTGAGTGTTACAATCTCTGCAACTATTGCGGGGAATTTGGGCACTTTAGACAAACTTGCGATGCGAGAATTGAGGCTGGAGAGGCTGAGGAGTAGATTCTTTGGCAGAGGTGGATTGTAATTTTGGCAGCAACGGAAATACACGCTTGATCTTTGGTTCGGTAGTACAATAAAACAGAATTTGACAGCCTTTCAAGTGCACTCTCGTTACAATAAATAAATTCTTACTTGCTATAGATATATTACTGAAACTATGAGAGTCTCGTTAAGCAAAAGGGGTTTTCTTCCACCGAGTGAGCCAAAGATATCGCCCGACATAATTGCTTGCTTTTACGCCTTTTTCAAATCTAGTAGACCAGCTTCCCAAGATTCCTTCAATGACTTTGATACCGGAAAGGTACAGATTTCGGCATGCGGGGTTGAATCCTCCATGGTCGAGTACAAAAGCCAATGAGGCTACCTCGTTCTGTGAATGGATCCGATCGAAGTTGGAACCAGCTCGCATGAGAATGATACGAGAGAAGTCCACTCGCTTCTGGAGCGCTGCCCTGAGAAGAGTAGCTAAGGTCCCTGTATCCTCCATTGCCGTCATGAAGTATTTAGCCTGGCATGACGAGTATAGTTTGACGACGTCTTCGAACCCTTCACACAAATGTTTCCCGTGAAAGAACATGTTGCTAGCGGTGACGTCTCCTTCCAGAATACCCGGTTCGACGTAGCGGCATTGTAGATACCACCAGGAGAGTTGGCATATAAAGCTCGATTATCTGCTGCTGCTGCTGAATCCACCAAAGTTGCGGGTTTTGCAAAGGATATAGCAAGTTGTCGCAAATGATCGTTGAGTTCAAAGACCTCGGACCCCATGATTTTATCAGAGAACGAGTCGTGCGAGGCCGCCCCTATTAGCACGTAACCAGTGGTATTTCTCTCGCATCAAATTCAAGCTGCAAGTCGACTTGAACAGCAAACTTTGCAACAGCCACCGAAACGATTGTGACTACTCTGGCATTCACACCGCCAATTCCTGAGAGCATGAAGTAAGTCTTTGAAAGATCGAAGAGAGTTAAAGAAGTGAGTGCTGAGATGGCAAGCGCAGCATGAACCACTTTCGGGATCGTTAGCTACTCGCAACTCTCAAGAACGGAGCAACATTACGTGCGATCCCAGTGGTTAACAGGCAAACAGTTCTGTCCACATTGCAGTGTACGTCTTCGTATCCATAGGACAGGCCCGATACGTAGATGGTTTAGTCAAATTTGATGGCGCTATCATTCGAAAGCCAGTTTGCGGCCTCTTGGGTGAACTGAGAACAGTCAGTGTATCACGTTGTGAGAATTATCACTTCTGGTTGAACCTGCTTACTATGACAATGATGAGGATCTTTGGTATAATCTGATCGCTGGCGATGCTTTCTAAAAATGGCCCAAGGTGTGCTGCGCATAACCAAAGAAATACCCAAATAGATTCATATTTTCAACTGTAGCTCTTGTGGTTTTTGAATAGTTGTCTCCAGATGTCGAGACTGGTGGAGCAGGTGGAATCAAAACGGAGAAGTGAGAGAGTGAGTCGTGAGGGGCAGCGCAGCAGTACCCGTGTTGCTCCTGGTGGTCATTTGTAAGTTACACGAAAGCCAAAAGAAAAAGAGAAAAAAAAGACGAAAGTATCCCGAGTTCCTAGCAAGAATCTGGTACCAGGCTATAAATCTTCGGCACGTCGGACACGTACAATGCGCACAATAATGGCACCCGACTATGGATGTCCAGGTATTGACAGCAGGGCGGTGCTCCTACACTTTCTCTAAGGAGGAGGGTGAGTGGGCAACAGTCACGCACACACCGAGAGAGTCAAATAGGCAGACCATTCCATCCCTGAAAGATTATGCAACATAGTCTTGCCAAAACAACACCGCGATCATGATGGCTGCCTGGCAACAGGACCTTGCTCACTTCACAGGAAGCATGAGGTAACGTTTGGAAAGTGCCCGAAATTTTCATCACGTATTAAGTGGTAGTGGGATCCAACACGCAGTTGCTGATTGGAGACGAGGTTATTGCTATCAACATCCTCCCACAAGTTGGGAACCAATCCAGCCGCAGGCAACAATAGAAAGCATCCAGGACTAGGATGCAGAGCTACTCAGCGAGTAATAACTCGAGGTAGCTTTGTGAGCACCATCTACAAAACCGACCCTCCATTGACCATCTTCGAAGAATCAGCCCAAAGCTGGCTTTCAAGACTCTCGTTGAATGCGTGTGCTGCGTAGCCCGGAAAGTCGGGAACATGATCATACTCACGACCTTCAGGATACAGACCCGTCACCTCACAATTCTCAAGATAGACTCCCCCCTTGTTCTCGAATTCCTTTCCAACTGCAGCCAAGACAGTCGTTGCAGCACCTTGCTCCAGACTCTTCATGGTCTTCCATGTCTCCTTGGCATACGCCTCGGATTCCACCTTCGGAAGGGGTCGTTGGATCCCAGAAGTCATCGCCCCCGGCATCAGTGCTGTTGCGTGAAGACCGAGTGACCCAAAGCGACGCTCGATCTCGTTGGCCATGTAAATGTTCGCAGTCTTACTCTGAGAGTATCGGTTCCAAAGGTTGTATTCTTCTGGGCGTTTGGAGAAGTTGTAATCATCGAGTCGAATCCCACCACCGCGATGGCCGCTGCTGGAGACTGCGACAACCCGAGACTTGAAATTGGGAGAAGAGGAAGCTAAGAGTGCATCCTTCAACAGCTGAAAGAGGTAGAAGTGTGCGAGATGATTGACTCCAAATTGCGTTTCAAAGCTGTCCTCGGTTCTTGTAAGATCTGCGATGGCCATCACTCCGGCGTTGCAGATGAGAACGTTCAGTTTCGAGCTCTTCTTGAGGAAGCTCTCGGCTCCTGCTCTCACCCTGGCTAAGGAGCCGAGATTCATCTCGATTATCTCGGCTTTGCCTGGCTTCAAAATGCTTGCGAGTGCCTTTTCGGCAGCTGCAATGTTTCGTGTCGTAAGGCACAGCGTCGCGCCAGTGGTAGCAAGTGCTTTGGCGGTTTCGACGCCGATTCCTGAGGAACAGCCAGTGACTAGGAAGACCTTTCCGGCCAACTTACCGGTCAGATCTTCGTCTTTCACAATCTGCAAGGCTGTAGGGCGTGAATCGCCTGGTCCGTTGGTGGACTTGTGCGCGTTTGCGTATCGTGAAGACATGGCGGCTTGGAGTAATTTTGGTGCGCGGGCTCCTAGAGAAGAGACTATGAACATAAAAATGAGCACAAGTGAGAGGAGCGAAAGCGTCTTCTTGATGATCCTCGAGGTCCCTTTGCTGTGCCCGAGCATGGTAGATGGCTTATTTGTGAGCTCGAACGGAAAGGAAATGGCATCTCCGAGATGTTGGCCAGTAGTACAAGGCTGTGATAGCCAAGTGAATGCGGGAAAATCACCGAATGCAGGGACTTCTGAGAGTGAATTTTAGCGTATGGGTCGGTTTTTCCTCCTTGTGCTTTGCAGCGGGTTGAAGAAGGTTGGTTGGTGCAGCAGAATGTTGAAGTTGATGATGGTTTGGACTTGGTAATGGAGACTCTCAAGTTCATTGCAGACAGAGCAGCTGCGAGGAAGCGGGAGCAGTGGGAGGCTTATGCCAAGTCTAATATTAGGGAGGCAGGAGAGAATAGCGAAGATAGCTAAGCTAGTTAAGGAGGTCACTGTAGAATAAGAACTATGTATGTAGAAAATGCAGGTCTCCTTACATAATAGTCTGTATTAACTCTTTATACTCCTTATAATAGGCCACGGTCACTTTGAAAAGTATTATAAACAATGAACTTTGGCTAGTAAAGATAAGGACCAGATATTTCAGAAAAATTTAGTTGTCTTTTTGATAATAATCAGAGCAGTAAACCTAGCTTGGGCTTATAATTGAATTTTTGAGATATAAGTATGCTCTTAAGGCGTTATAATTACTATTCTTATATTGCTTACTTATTATATTAAGCCTACTTTAATAGTCACGTAACCTTATAGTTTGCTTTTATAATTTAAAGTCGAGGTAGTTGTAGTAAACCTTATAAATAGTTGCCTTAATTTGTTGGCGGTACTTAGTGCGTAGGTAGAAGTATATCAAGGCCTCCTCTTAAGCTTTTACAAGTCAACCTTTCTTTACCAGTACCATATTTTGTAATCGGGATCTTTTGAGTACTACACAACACCAAGTTGCTTTGATACCTCCCTACTTTCTCACAATACATTTCAGCCTTTGGTAGATCAGCTTCTGGCGCGTCTTAATACAACGCGCGTTGAAGGTGACCTTCTCGGACTCTTGTCAACCCTACGCAATAGCCTTAGGACTTTCGCCTTCGAAAGCCGCTCGCCACCTTTGCTTAACAATGCACGAATCAATCCCCATTCATCACTCCGACCTTGAAGTCGACTTGATCCCCACTACTATCCCTACTTCCGACGAGCGCGCTAGACACAAGAAGCTCGCGCAAGAAGAGTACCCTGGTATCGATGTGGAGCTTGCACTTTCCAGGTACCTCGAAGAGAATCAGATATGGGGCGTATTCTGGTATGAGAACGGCGAGCGATATGTTTGGGCCAAGCGTATGTGTCCATCATCTTTGTCTTTTATTGCATACTAACTATAACTACAATAGCGCTTTAAGGACAACATCTTCCATTCCCTGCACAAACCGCTGAGTATGTTGGCAATAGCAAGTACTACTTCTGGAAGAAGACTCCGACCTTGAAGCAAATAGACCGATCACATACTTTCGAGTTCGAGTATGCTGTGCGCCACACTAGCGAGAAAGGCTGGGCTTTGCCTAAGAAGCACCCCAGACATCTGTTCAGCTTTCCGAAGGGTATGGATCTCCTGCAAAGGTACCGCTGCTACGTGTCCCATAGATGCTAACTTGAATCTCCCAAAAATCCTATTACATATCTTTACCATCGCATTGACTGTCCCCGCGTCGGACATGGCTCGTCCATATACCGTGGCTTCCAATTCGAAAGCAGACTGTTGCGAGCCTACCTATGGACGTGTCCCCCCAACAATTGGCTTTTCTGCTCCCAGCCCCTATCACAATGATCTAGTGTGGGCACCCGACTTCCTCTCCATTGTCAAGCACAACGATAAATTCGGACCCTATATCGAGAAGCGCTACGTACCACGCCGAGATATCGACTCTACCTTCCTTCGAAGCTGCAAGTACATCTACAACATGTGCAACGAGATCTTGTATGGATGCAATCAATTCAAATTTCCTCAGCCAAACGAATACATCCATAAATCTCCGGGAATGGCACTTGACATCGACGATGAACAGCCCTTTCGCCCATTGCCTGTTCTCAAGTACCCATTCAGCCACCTTGCGAAACAAGAACTCAACCAAGCTCTTGACTTGGTTCAACAACAAGTCCATTTCACAAAGCTTCCTGGATGGATGTACCATGATAATTTCATCCGATTTCTCCACACCATCGGTCCTAAAAATGCTGCGCTTCTTAAAAATGTACATTTCCATGGGCAGGTAAAACTGCACAAATACTGTGATTGGGAGCTCTGCGGCAAGAAGGGAGGATGTGATGATGACCTTGTCAATTCTCTTCAATACTACATCGTCTTCATTAAGCATTTCTGTACAAGCTTAGAGAAGATTACTATCGTGGCGCGGTATGATTGGTATGCTGCAGCTGATGCTCGACGCATCCTGGAAGGTTGGCTGAAGAATAGAAAGGAGGCTCTTATTCCGCTCTTAGAGAAGCTTAAGGGGATTGAGAGTTTAAAGGAGTTGGTTATTCAGGGTGATGGTTATTCTGATGAAGCTGGTGGTGAGGATCAAGAGTATGACGAGACATGGGGTTCCGAGGATGATGCTGCTGCTCAGACTGGTAATGATGGTGGAATTACCGATGGCGGAAATACCGATGTTAAGGAGGTTGAGGAGGAGGATGGCAATAGCACGGCTTTCGTAAAGGAGACGGTCAAGTGGATTGCTGATCGGGCTGCGGCCAGAAAGCGAGAGCAACGAGAGGCGTATGCTAAGTCCAAGCCCGAGGACGCGGAGGAGGTGGAGATGGCCAAGTTGACTGAGCAAGTCAAGGAAGTCAATATGGACTAGCGTTTCTTTGAGAAGGCTCATACTTGGGCTGAGCGCTGCAAGCTTTGCACTTATTGTGGCACTTTTTGGCACTTTAGACAGACTTGGTGAGGCAGAGGAAGAGGATTTGAGATAGAAGTTGATTGTTATTTTGGCAGCAACTGGTTTATCACAGGTACTTTTGATTTCTTTGCACACAAAATAGAGATGACAATGAAAAGGTATACGAGCACCAATTGTAAACACTATTGTGGTATCCAGCGGAGGAAAGTTGCGTTGAAAGCTCTAAAAAGAAGCAAAGCTAGTACATTGACTTCAGTGTATTTGAGACTACGAGTATAGAAACATGAGCTGTATGATGTTGAAGTGATAACATCTTTGGAGTGTCTGTACTCATAAGTGGGCGATCTTCTCGATGGACATCGGTGTGAAATCAAGCGAGTCTCGCTAAGTAAAAAGGGGGTATTGGGTACAGCCCAGCCGTTCCAAAGTCGAGCTTGAGGATCAATTCGATTTAGTGACGGCGTCATAGGAATGTTGCACTTATAGAAGTACAACTCGAGGACTTCGATATCATAAATATCATGCATGAGCGTTAAAGATGGTCAATTTCGCACCATCCTAGACCAACCTTTATTCTTCTGCTGCGCCAAGAACCAAAGTTGGACGGACGACCTAGAGTAATGCGCCGTCGAGTATCTTGGGAGGTTACTTCGGCTGTAGGGAGCGAAAGGTGAATGGGAAGCGCTGGTTGTGCGCTCCTAGCTAGTCTATATATAGAGCACCGACAACTTCTTGACAGTTTCTAATCCGTTCCTCTTACCACAACTTTTTCACAACATACTTTGACACAACTTTTACCTATTACACCTCTCCTTGGTAATACAATCTTGATTGCTTGATCGTAGTCATCTTGCAATGACTTCATCTCCATTAGCAGTGGCCCTTGCGCCAGGACAGGAAATCCAATACGCGGACTTCAACATCGGAAGCTGCAACGACTTCGACACCTTTCAAGAAACCGATGGAAAATTGGGCGCCAAGTTCTTGAAGCACTGCTGTGATAGACACGTCAAAGGCTTACACTTCATCGACTCTGATGGCGATCGTTTCGTGTATGGCGAGCGCAAGTCTCCCCCGCCCATATTTCATCTATTCCAGTACTGACGCGCAACAGCTATCGAGTATGGCTTTCATATATTGGGTCGAGGTCCTCCTTACCGCTGGTGTTACGATGAGGTTCACCGTGAGGAGTAGGAATTTCTGTTTGCAGAGGAAGAAGATTAAGTTGAGAGATGTCAACCAACCTAAGAAGTTTGAGCTTAGTCGACTTGTTGAACGACCGAGTGAGAGGAGCGAGAAGATTGAGGATGGGAAGAGATTCAAGGGTTGGAACTTACCAGCAACTCATAAGCGCCACTTCATGAAGTTTCCTCAAGGTCAGTTTCGGTTCTCTATTGCGCACGTGAAATCTATAATGCTGACTGTTCTGACTTATCAGAAATCAGAGACCAGATACTCGAGTATGCCCTGTGTCTCGGCGCTCCAAATGTCATCCAACCCAATACCATCACTTCCATTTGGAAGACGCATCTGACAATCGCCGGATACATGATTTGTTCGGATTTATTTAGTAAGTCAGAATCCACTGTCGCCTTCTTCAAGCGCCGAGACCAAAACGGCTCATACCTTGAGGTCCGCCCAATCGTACGACCATTGATTGATGCTACTTGCTTGCGAGTAAACAAGAAGTTCTTCAAGGACGGCAATGGTCTACTGTATTCCAACAACGCCTTCGATATCGGCATGACCTGTAACTACTTCAAGTGCAGTCCTCCATCCACATATGACGGACGAACCCTACACCAGCCTCGCCCCTCCAAACCTGCCTTCTCAAGATTGGAACTTGGCTATGAGCACTCAGTCTTCGCCAACGCCATCGCCTCTATCAAGAATCATATCCCGGAACAAAATCTCGCAGGATGGGTGTACTACGACCGCTTCCTCCGATGCATTTACAGCATCGGTCTTCGTAACGCAGCTTTGATCAAGACTGTCAAGTTCCATGGATCGGTCGTCCTACACAGTTGTACCTTGATTGATAGCTGCTGGAAGGAATGTCACCAAGATATCGTGAACAGCTTGCGGGTCTACATCCCATTCATCAACGCCTTCTTGCCGGGACTCCGACGCCTCACTATCGAGGTCTGGTCTGACGAGAGATTGGATCCGTATAACCTGTGGTGGCTCAGTATGCCTGCTAATGCTGGACGCCCAAAGACCACCGAAGAGGCAATGAGACCTTTCCTGGAGAACGAGCTGAGAATGATTACTAATCTTGAGGAGCTGAAGGTTGTCAAGGGCAATGGGGAGGACTTGAAATGGGCCGAGGAAAGTGTTGCATGGATTGCCAATCGTGCGGAGGAACGAAAGAAGTATGAGTGCGCTGAGAACATGAAGCAAAAGGAGATTGAAGCTGTTCAAGAAGCCAACGTCCACTGTGGATTCTGCGGCGAGAGACATGTATGAGCAGAATGCTGGAGTCTCTGCAACTATTGTGGAGGTTTTGGTCATTTCCGGAAGACTTGTACGCAGAGAGTTTTGGATGGAGAGGAGTGAAAAAAGTCTTGGATCCGGAAACTCTTTTGGCATTTGGTATCGATGAGACTCTTTCCACGAGGCTCCGCTGTTGGTATTCGCTCATCAGCTTTTCTTCTTCTCGGCTTCTTTGGCTTTTGAAAGTTGTACCGATCTTGGTAGCTGTCAAGAAGATTTCAGCATAATAGTTGGTTCTTGGGAGCGAGAAATGACAAATAACAGCGAAACTTTTGACACAATAGCCTTCATGCTCGTGATGACTACCACTTTGGGATACAGCTGACATCGATAATGATTTGTGCTTGTCCCTTTCGTAGCCCTTCACGACCTTTGCAGCTGAACTACTTCACATCACTCATTCTGAGATCTCTATATAACCTAGGCAACCAAACAATCATAATTATAACATTCATGATCATCGTCGTGAGATTCTTATGATGATCGATGCGTCTTCGTGTGCTTTCACTGCTTTGACGAATGAATGCCGCTTGTCTGGATCGCGGCCATGTTCCAGGTCGCTCAGTTGCAAGTCCAAGGGAGAAGCTCATAAGCTGGAGGTTTGAAAGCTATGAATGCTCGGTATGATCTGTGGAGAAGCTGGTGATTCTAGGTTGTTTGTGACGAAGCTGGGACTCGCTTGGCAACTCAACCTGTTTGTGGTATAGGTGCCTACCTAGGTATCTGGGCCCAGAGATGATGCCACGTGATACCCAAAATCCAAAACTGTTTGCCATCCTATTCGTTTGGCATATCTATCGCTGGAGCCTGTGAGAAGTGTTTCATAATATAGCCTCACCAATGGTCAACACGATTAAGCTGTCCGGTTTTCGTCATGATTCGTCACGTGTAAATATACAGGGTACATCTTTGGCTGCCTGGTGGCCCTCCTCACGTCCCGCGACGATCACCGAATGAAAGCTCAAGAGTGCCATCCACAGCCCAATCGGAAACCTGAATCATGGACTCAAGGCTCAGCCTCGATTTTAGCTGATATGCAGTGCGGCACAGCAAGTGCTGGGTTCGCTGGGCATGCGATGTCGTCTTGGAGTCCTCGAGTGAGGTCCGTAACATCCTTACATCACGATAACATCAATTCGAACTTGTATTGTATTTACCTTTCTCGAGAGCCAGCTCGATTCCTGCTGTTCAAACAAAGTCTGTGATTGCTGCCTTTCCACCTGCAAAATTTGTGGCGAACATCAACCATCAACACGATGCCAGGACCCCGCTATGAACGAGTATGTATATCCTCATCCCAAACATCACAAATTTCTAAACCAACCCCCAGGTCCCACTCGAAGATTCGAACCTCTCTGCGCTCTCCCAAACATCAACACTCACCAATAACTATTTCACTGGCCTCCCATCCACCTCTCCCCCTTCCTTCACCACTCTCCCTCACCGCAACGACGAGAGCGCTGCAACCATAATGCCTCAACGACCAAACTCAATCCCTCTCCCAGACCCCGAGCAACGGACTGAAATAGACGGCATCTCTCTCTGGGGTTACACCGAATCCAACACCACCAACCGCGATCCAAACTCTACTCGTGACGACATCCTGCTCCGTCTCATCGATAGTGTAGAGAGATTAGAAGCTCGTCTCGATACTCACGATAATACATCAAAAGAAAAAGAGAATGAAAGGGAAAGACCGGATCTAGAAGCTTTGCTGGCGAGAAGGGGTCAGGAGTGGTCGAGGACGGATATTTGGCAGGCGGTGGCGATTGTGGGGTTGGTGGTGCTGGTGATGTTGTTTTTTGCAAGTGTTATTATTATTCCTGCTGTGGCGAAGGCGAGGTATGCGGGAGCTATGGCGGCTGTTGCTACTGCTGCTGCGATGCCTAACTGAGGTGCTGTTTATCTTTGATGGTTGATGATGGGCTGTATATGATGAGTGAGGAGTTGGGAGTTGTTGGTATTTGATGATTTCTTGAAGTACTCGGAAGTTAAGACTATACTTCTGTGACTCTATCTGATACTAGTAGTACTTCGCGGCCCGCTCTCAGTCTGTCAAATGAGATGTGACATACGTCAAAAAGTCTAATTCTAGTCTGGCTTCATATCTTAGGCAACGGACTCATCCTGATTGTTTTCCTGGAAATTGGCGGAAGGTGGAGCGCTTGCCCCACCGCTGGGGTATTCTTGTACGCTTTTGGCTCTGCTGTCCCTTGTGCGCCTGTGGCTGCTGCTGCTTGCGATATCATCCGAAGGTGGTTGGCGTGACTTCCCCGCCTCCGAGGTTTTCCTCCTGCTCTCTTCGAGCAGGTCGTCTAGGGACTCTCGAATCTGTGTCAAGCGCTTGTATTTCCCCCAATCGATAATATTTAGGACGTACTTGCGGAAGTCCACGTATTGCTCAGGCTCCTGAAGTAAGAAACTCTTTACATTCCGCAGAAAGAAATCGAGATCGTTATGCTTCCACGAGATGTAGAGTCGCGCTTCTGTACCGTTCATAGCAATGCTGAATGCTGCACTGTTAATTAGCCGGACCTCATCGCTCTTATATTGCTACAGCCGGCGGTTAAGGCTTTCGGCAATGTTAACACATGATGTAGAGCCTCCAAGACACTGATTCGTCGCCACCCACATACTTCCAGACACCCCAGGACCATCAGCCTTGAACTCGATAACAAAGAAGGGATACATCAAGTCCTGAGTATTGGCCACCATCTCATTTCCCATAAAGAGAAGTTGGGCTTGCTGTTGGGGAAATGCTCTAATGCTATTATATCCGTAAAGCATATCAGGTACTGGAGTACTGACTTTCAGCTTTGATGCAACATTCGGAACAGTATGCTCAGCCATCGGACTTCTGTCGATGCGTTTGAGATTATCCGATGATTTAGGATTAGGGAAGATATTGGCCTTGAAATAATTTTCAACAGCGGGTTCTGCGCTGCCCATCCCAAGCTCATACAAATCCGTATCTTGCCTTACTTGATCTAATGACGGGCCTGGAGAGTGACGGTCCCTGGCTACATAATTAACCAGGTTGTCAATATGTTCCGGGAAATTTTCGAAGGGAGAAGGCATGTAGATATTATTTGCACCCAAGTTCGTCCGTTGATAAGAGGGCTCCTCAACAAGGCTCCTTCGATTTGAACCAGTAGAGGCACCACTGATATCCGATAGCGAGATTGATGGGGTAGGTGTCGACGGCATAACAAATCCATCAGGATCCCGTGTATTCCCCATATTTGGCGCCGATTTTGTAAGTCTCCTAGGGATAATTTCGCCGTCTGAGTGACTACTCTTCTTATTCGACCAGTAGTGTCTTTCTCTGTAGGATTCTCATTCTGAAATAGACTCGATCCACTGAGTGATAACAGACTCTGGATGGTGTCTTTTTGGAGCAGGGTTCGAAGGGAGCTGGTCGACAGAGTCTTCGAGGAATGATGCGTGTGGACGCTTTAAAGGGAGAGGCTTTGGCTGCTGTACAGTCTTACGAGTCTGTGGTGGACAAAGATACTCTAGCATGTTATGTATGTATTAGTACGCTGCTTGTCAAAAACAATAACCACAACCAACCTTGAAACTGTGCTCTTGACGGTACCGGTGCCGGTGCCTCGACAGGACCCGAAGTTGGTACACGCATATTTGAGGTCGCCCCAACAGACCGTAAAGTCTGAGGATCTGCTGGTTGTTGCTTGAGAGGGCTTTGAGATTCGTAGTAAGATCCTAGACTGTGCTGGTTTGAATCCAGCCGAGATCTTCGTCTCTGCGTTGCTAAACTTAATGTCAATACCTTCGTAGTCAGCGACGAGATAAGCTATCGTGCTATAACGTACCTGAGATGTTTTGATGTAAATCCAACCGCAGTCGCAGAGGAGCGCGAGGCTCACGGATCCGCGCATATTACAGCATGTGGCGAATTCGTTGTATGAGGGGTAAGGATTGGAGGGCTTGAGGGAACCGTCTGGATTGAAGATGGAAAGGTCACAGACTGGGACGGAGAGGAGTTGGAATTTTAGGGGAAGGGAGATGTCGCGGCATTCTGTGCGCGAGGACGGCGGAGAGGTGGCCGCCTGCTCAACAGCCGCCTATGGCTATGAGGCAGGTGTTGAGGTTGAATTCTTGGGCTTTGTGGGTGTGTATCTATGGAGAAAATTAGCGCCTGGGGTGCTTGAAGGAGACAAGAGAGGAAATGTAGGGGAGAAGATAAGAAGGCATGGCTCTTTTTTCTTGGCGGATATTTCTTAATCAGGAAGAGTAAAAAGGCGCAGTCGAGTCTGCGATATGCAACAAAACTTTCCCAACATGCGGAATCAAGTTGGAAATTCTCGTAGTGGAGCATGCAACGGCGTTTAAATGAGCCAATAATACTCCAACTGGAGCTAAACATTTGACCTATATGTGCGAACCTTGCTTTGAACAGCTCGATAATGTACGTGATGAAATGAAATATTGTGACTTGCAACAGAACCTTCCCCAGATTATAAAATGTCCCAAATCTTCCTAACAAGGTCCCCAAATTGTAAAATGTCCCAAACCCACCTAACAACGTCCCGGATTGTATGCGATATGCAACAGAACCTTTCCCAAATTGTAAAATGTCCCAAATCCACCTAACAGCGTCCCGGATTATATGCGATATGCAACAGAACCTTCTCCAAATTGTAAATTGTTCCAAACCTTCCTGACAACGTCCCGGATTGTATGCAATATGCAACAGAACCTTCCCCAAATTGTCTGCGATGTACAACAAAACTTCTCATCTCACAACACTAGACTTCTAGCCCCATCCCCTACAACCAAAGTCTCAAAAGCACAAAACAATAACAAACACCTCAACTCACCCATTTCAAAGCCTCCCAACAATCCTCTACCTGCGTCGGAAACTTCTCTTTGGGCGCTAACCTGTAGTCGACATCAAATACCACAAGCACCAACCTCCTTCGCGATCCTCTTGCAGAAATGAAAATCTGTTTGGAGACCGCCGAAGACCCAGCCTCCGCCATGGAAATTGACTATTGACTGAATCAGCACTGAATCCTTTCAAATCTTTTAGGGTGTATTGATTACCATAAACAGGTCTCTACTCCTCCCCCGCTTCCCTCAGGATCAAAAATCTGTACTCTAATCTCCCCAGGCGGACACGAAACAGGACACATCTGTATACTAATATTCAATCCTTCATCAGTATATAAAGCTCGGCCATAGCTAATTGTGTATTTCCCTGGATCAGTACGATAAGCTTCGATGGGGACTTGATGGGTGGCTAGACGACCGGCTGAGTATTTGTTGTAGTATTCTATGTATATTGGTTCGAATTTGGAGATGAGGTTGTTGGGCATGGAGTTTATGAAGGAAAGAGATATGGGGGATGAGATGTTGAGGGTGGCGGTGGTCATTTTTTGGTGCGTGGGAGAGGTATGAGATGAGAGGAGGGGAGATGAGTATAGATGAGGCCAATTGCAGTTATGGGATGCTGGAAATGAAACAAGATGAAGAGGTGACACGAATGTACTTCCGTGACGTTTGGTCGGAGATATGATAAGAAATTTATCGGCTTCGTACCCGCTGGGTAGTAGCTTCCCCACTCTTGCAGCAGCTTCCCCTGGGACTAGGATATACCCGTTGAGCCGCTTGGTAACCTTATGGAGTTGAGTAGTGCTCAGGTCGGTGTTCCTTTTCAACTTCCATTTTGGATGCCATAGTCGTAGTTTTGGAGTCTGGAGTATCGAGACGCACGCCCACGGTTTGTTTAGGCAGGAGCTATTAGATGCTTTGATACGTGGGTCAGTGGCTGTGTTGGAGGGCTGGGACCGGAGCTTCGAAGTTGTTGGGAAAAAAGGAACATCGAGGCATACATGTCGAGCTTCTGAGATTAAGACATGTGTGGCATCTGGGCTTTCATGTCTTGGCGGAGATTGGGGATGGGCTGGGATTTGCCAAGCCTTTCTGGATCGTGGGGGTGTCACCTAACCATCACCGAGTTCCACGGGTGTATTGGCGCTCTCGGAGTCTGGAACTTGTACGTATGAATAAACCATGAAAACATTGGTCATTCTTCATGCTCCACAAGCTGGCCCCAAGCTTTCTAAGACATCTCTCTGAAGCGAGCTCCCCCTCTAAAAAAGCAAAAACGTCATCCGAATTCTCTATCGCAGCTTCCATTTATGTTGTACAGAACGCTTGTTCCTTACCATCCCCGAGTTGGACTTATACTCTTCTTGCGCAACCAATATCGTTATTGATGCTTCATTCAATACCATCCTGCCAAGAGAGAACATTATTCTAGAAGCAGCCATTATTGTTCCAAATCTGCTAACGGCAACTTTTGTTTTACAATTCCGTGCTGCCTCAGACAGCCCCTCATCCAATGAATCAAGCACGAAATCTTTGGATGAGAATCACTCGACTTGTCCGGAGAGTTTTTTGTTCCACGCAGGAGCAGGACGGCGCGGCACACTGTTCTCCCGGAACGTGTCGGAAAGGTGCATGAATGTCGAGGACGCAGGTACATGAGTCTCTTTTGTTCTCTTCCCGCCCAATTGTGGGTGCGCGGAGCGATGAAACGATGTCGTCTGGATCTGGGTATATTTTGGTCGCTGCTGACATTGCATATGAGGTTATACAAGAATGACAAGGAGGTTTCTAGCGGAATCAGAGCTTCTTTCACCTCAAAATCCAGAAATATGCCTATGGACTGAATACAATTCCTATTTGCCTGGGCTATACACCTTCCATTTCTATCATTTGCCGCCTTGTCAATGGCACGAAGCCAGCAACCACCAATTTGGATCGATATCGATAAGGCGTTTTTCAGGGGATGTACGAGGTATGTACAGAGGTACGCCTCATCGGCTGGCGCCATCCGACTGGGATTGTTCAGCCACTGAGACTCCAGCATTCACCCACGTGGGGAAACGTCGTTCACATCTCGAAATTTCGACATCTGGACGCGCCCCAGAATGAAAGGAAAAGGCGCGTGAGACGGGCGTAATCGGCGACACGTGGTAACGAAGAAGGGGGTGATCGTGGTCGTGAGGCTCGAATTGGAAGACCGCCATCAGAACCTCCCATATTTGACTGTTCTGATGAAGCCTTGGGGATACTGCAGCTCAGCCTTACTGAAGTTGGATATGAAATGCAACCTTGGCGTTGGTACGGCTGCTGTCAACACCACACCGACCAGGCCAAGGCCCGTGGCAGCATCACGATCAATAAAAGGCTCGACCAAAGATTACAAGCAGCAATATCACTCCTTGGCCCCGCCAAGAGGTAATAAGGGCTGATTTGATCTCTGGGGCCATTACACAATCGACGCATCTGGCCGTTTGGTTTTGGTGCTGCTCTTGAGGATTCAGATGCTTGACTTCCTTCGAGCTTCACGTTTGAAGATATGCACACCAGGAGTCCATGTCCCATCTCTGACGCCGCCCAGGAGGAAACAAGAGCTTGAACCCTGCGCAGCTCTATCAAAGTTTGCTCATGCAAAGGCTGTCGTCCAGTCAAGCGCTGAGGATCAAGCACCGCTCCCCCATTCCCAGCGATCAGCACAGCACAGCACAGGCCAGCGCCGCCATCAAGGATCTGACGCCGCTGCGGGATGTCAGTGGGGTTCACTACCGACGAGCAGACTTTGGGTCCTTACTTCTACAGGCCTCGGGAGACTCGATGCTTTTCTTACTGTAACGTCCGGACCAACCTCCAGATCCCAACAACGTCCCAGAACGCGTCCGACTGTGTATGCCTTCATTCCCATCCTCACTCTATACTCGTCACCGTGACTCGACCTCGACTAGGTCCTTGATCCGAACCTCCCGACGTACAGCATACAATCCTTCGGGCCGCAAGGAAGGCCAGGCCTCGGCGTACTATTCACGGTTGACTGCATCGTATCTGACTGTCAGCCTCCGGCAGTTTCGTACAGTTTTCTTCCCACCATTCTGCCATTGCGTCTCACCGCGATATAGATCTTACACGAGATCCCACCATCAGTCATTTCTCACCACAACTCCTATACTGCCGTCGCCTTGTATATCTCAACATTCGACGTTTCCAAGAAACATCATCCCGCCTTGGTGGTTTCTATCGAGCGCCTCCTCGTGAGGCCACACTTCCCTCGCCATGGATTACCTTCCCGAACCTGCTCTTCCTCTTACCTATACAAATAAAACATATGGCGGCAACGCTGCCTTTCACAACTTCCACAATGACTATTCGCATATCCAGGATCCCAATTTGCGCAGGAGGCTGGCACTTTCCGAGGTAAGCATGGCGGGGTAGATGCTTCTCGAAGACGGAAATGACTGACTATATACTAGATTGACAAAGTTCCATTCGGCTGGTGAGTTGATCTGGGATATATTCTAGCTTTCAAATCCCTTGTCCCAAACCTACACTCCAAACACCCCGCATTTGACGATATATCCCAACTTTTACCAAGTCAATTTAAAGTCTAACCTCATGTCAACAATAGGTATCACGTAAGAGCAGTGGTAGTCGCTGGTATAGGGTTCTTCACAGATTCATACGATATTTTCGCGATCAACCTCGTCACGGCAACGCTCGGGATGGTGTATTATGCTGGAGGAGATAATCCTGGGGTCATGCCTACGAACGTCAACACAGCAATCAAAGCAGCGACATCGGGAGGTGCGGTAATAGGCCAACTCGGATTTGGATGGCTTGCAGATGTTATAGGGAGACGGAAAATGTACGGTGTGGAGCTCGCCATCATCGTGGCCGCAACCTTGGCACAAGCTCTTTCCGCGCCAAGCCAAGCAATGTCTATGACTGGGCTACTGATTTTCTGGAGGGTATTGATGGGTATAGGTATTGGAGGGGACTACCCATTGAGCGCTGTGATCACTTCTGAGTATGTCTTTCCTCCATGCAGTGGTCTTGGAAGATATTCGCTTAGCGATCTACTCCCTCGGACCCCACTCAACACAACTCCCCTTGAAGAAAGTACTTACTAACGCATCATAGATTTGCTCCTACGCGCTGGCGGGGTGCAATGATGTCAGCTGTATTTTCAATGCAGGGTGCTGGGCAATTGGCTGCTGCAATCGTAGCGTTGGTTACCACAGTTGCGTATAGGTCATCCTTCATCCACACCACAGCTTCTTGGGCGAGCTGTAATGAAGTTTGTCAAATCGCAGGCGACAAGTCATGGCGTATAATCATTGGATTCGGTGCCTTACCAGCATGCTTCGCCCTATATTATCGCATTACAATCCCGGTTCGTTCTTCCTATCCATCGCTTTTTGTGTAAGCGTCTAGAAATGAGAGGTTTCGGGAGCAATGGACGAAATAACAGACGGATACGGCTCCAATGACAGCACTGTCTCTCGAAGCTCCCTCACACATTCTTTTTTGGGAATCACATGACTAATCCGTCGTGCAGGAAACACCTCGTTATACCTTCGATATCGCACACGACATCGAGAAAGCTCAAGCTGATATCAAAGCTTACATGAACAATGAGAAGGAAGGAGAAGTAGATCCTGTCTCACAACAAAAAACCAAGCAAAGGCTTGGCCAATACCTGACAGCGCCAAGAGCCTCTTGGTCAGATGTCATCTCCTACTTTTCGAAATGGCAAAACTTCAAAATAATCTTCGGCACCACATCTTCATGGTTCTTCCTCGACCTCGCTTTCTATGGTCTTGGATTGAATAATAGCATTGTTCTAAACGCAATCGGCTATTCTGCCGGAGACACAATATATCACTCCCTCATCCATACCGCGATCGGAAACATCATCCTTGTCTGCGCAGGCTCTATTCCTGGCTATTGGCTTTGTGTCGCAACGGTCGACACAATAGGACGTAAACCTCTCCAGATAGCCGGCTTTTTCTTGCTTACCATCGTATTTATCATCATCGGCTTTGCCTACCACAAATTAAGCGAGGGCGCTTTGCTCAGTCTTTATATCCTCGCGCAGATATTCTTCAACTGGGGTCCGAACTCAACGACTTTTCTGATCCCAGGAGAGTGTTTCCCGACGAGATATCGCAGTACGGGACATGGGTTGAGTGCTGCGGCTGGGAAGATAGGAGCTATTGTGGCTCAAGTCATCGCTCAACCTTTGCTTACAAAAGGTGCCAAGCATCCTTGTACTGGGAGTGCATGTTCGCCATGGCTTCCTCACTTGATGCAAATCTTCGCTCTGTTCATGCTGTGTGGGACTCTCGTTTCATTCCTTGTCCCTGAAACTCGAGGAAGGACACTCGAAGAGTTGGCTGGTGAGGGCCCAACAGCATTGGATACGAGGATCGGGAGCGTGACTCTATCATCTGGATTCCGAGGATGGATGGCTAGACACAATCCTTTCCGTGGTGGTAAGCCCGCTGGTTTCTCATACAAATCACCAAATCTCGGACCAAAGAGTCCTGGTCTGCGAGGAAAGAGGGAAAGAGTGGGTATCATGACATCCCCTGAACTTCTTCCTAAGACAGGCAGGAAGAGAGACCGTACAGAAGGCCACCTCCGAGGCGCCTCCGAAGGATCAGGCAGCCAAGCATATACAGTCTCCGTCTCAAGTCACGGCCAAGAAAGAAGAGCGGATGAGAATGACGACCTGTATTTATCTGGAGCGGTACAAGGAACATTACCAGGTTGGGGAGCTGGTTGGGCTGTACAAAAGAATCATCCGGGACAGAGGAGGCCGCCGGGACAAGTGGAGAGCATTAAGTTACATGATGTTGGGAGTTTGTTGAAGTGATCCTTACTGTATTTGTGAGGCTTTTCGGTATAGATGATTAGGGACAAGGTTGGTTGCAACATAGAACGCGAAGAGTACGATATCAATAGATTCTAAGAGAAGAAAGCTTCTGTATAG
Organism: Helotiales sp. EF0021; assembly: GCA_000292665.1. NCBI lineage: Eukaryota > Fungi > Ascomycota > Leotiomycetes > Helotiales > Helotiales sp. EF0021. The sequence continues at coordinate 125,939 of AIET01000402.1, forward strand.
GTAGACGCTTTCGAAATGGGCATATAGCATGGCGATGGTGCATGGATATCGGTAGTGACGGAGTCTTTAGAGTTTGGGTCTTTCGTTTCAATCTATCCGAGCCAAACACACCTTATGAATTTGAAGCAATTACCCTGCTCTCAACGCTCGTGTTATACATGCAGTAATTTTTGAGAAGACCCTACTTAAAGCAGTATCAAGCCCAGCCTGCGTGAATGATGTTGTCGCGATACTGTAATCGTAGAATCATGTGACCCGCAACATGTCGTGGCTTGAGAGACGCACGCTAACCTTATGCGGTCCGACAAGGCAGAGAGTTATTCCGACAGCAGAATCGTGGCTTTCATTTTCCAACGTTTGATAAGCTCGTACCTGACCTCACTTCTACTCCTTTCCGATCTGAGACGACGTCTCTAATTCTTGGTTTTGTATTCTTGTTGAAATACAAACTTCTTGGTCATCTTTTGCCTCTTTACAATGCCATACAAGCTCCTTAGCATCGGCGGGTCCTCAATCGTGTCTGCAGGAAGCGACGGAAAGACTGCGCTCAAGGGCTATGAAGTCTGGGATGGGGACCAACGGTGTGCATGTAGAGAGGAAAATGGATGCGAAAAGCTTCTAGCGCAAGAAGACTGTGTGTATCGGCTGCTTGGCGAACATGCTCACATCTTGAGGTTCATCCGGGTGTGCATTCACTACAGGTAGAACGAGCGCCGTATGGCAATGTCCGCGAGTTTATCAGAAACAACAGAACTACCCCTCCATCTCAAGATGATCGGCTGAGGATGGCTCTAGGAGTGTCGAGCGGAATGGCACATGTGCATGCGAAGAACGTTATGCACTGCGATATCAGCTGCCGCAATCTATTCTTATTCCCGGGCTGGTGTGTCAAGGTTGGAGATTTTGGAAGTGCTGCCGTTGATGGAGATCCTTCTAGGACCAATATCGTCGAGGAGATTCGCTATGAATTGTCCCTTCGAGGTAGAGCTTTTGAGCATCGCCCCTCCATCAAACAGGAGCTCTTTACTTAGGATCTACTATTTACGAGATAATGGCTTGGGAAATGCCATTTGAGGACCTCGAGACTGACGAGGTTGAGAAGAAGTATGCCGCAGAGGAGTTTCCTGACGTGACGCGGCTTTTAGCAGGAGATATTATTCGCGACTGCTGGGCTGAGAAATTCGATACGTCAAGGGATGTCGAAGAGGCGATAAGGAGGCTCCAGCAAAAGCTCAAATCCCATTCAAGTGAAGACACCACTCTTATATGGGTATCCCGGCATCCAAGGGTCAACATAGCTAACTTATCGTTTATCGATCGTTACTTCCATATTTTGGATTATCTTTGGGAGTGCTTCTGGTTATGTTTGCAATCGGAAGGAAGGACATCAACCTGTCCAAAGCGGTGGCTCACTAAGAAAGGCTCCTTATATCCACTAATGTCGACGATAACGGAGGTCACGAATACAGACAGAAAGGTGGTGAATGATTCAGTCTGTGATTCGTGGTCAAGAGAAAGTTCCTGCGTGAATTCTCCTGGAAGGAAATAATAGGAGACGGATGAAGAGCGAGTGTCAATTTTTTCTTGCGATATATATTGCAGCTATTTTTATATGCATTAACACCCTTAAACAATAATAATATGCCATCCAGCCAGCCGGGAAACCAGTGTGAAATGAACTTGAAACTCATGACATTAGATTGGAGGGACAGGCGGACGATGGGAGAGCTGTTGGAGAATGAGTGGTTTAAGGAAGACAGAAAAGAGGAGTAAAGATGGCTCGAATCAGAAATTCGCCAGTGGTTTAAATCCAGCCAGGCTTTTCCAAGGCATCGCAGAATGGTTACATCAAAGAAGACAGTTTTACTTGGGGAAGCACATCACGAGATGGTATTTAGATGCAGCACCCCATGTAACGAGCAACTCGTAGACGCGCGTAAAGCAGTATACCATAACCTTGGAGGGGCTGAATACGAATTGTATTATCTAGTTATATGAGCCGCTGCGGTCGTGCTCATCGCTCTCATGGAAATCAGAAGCTTAAGTTGGAAGTTCTAGGCGACATTTTCTCAATTATGTCAACCCTTTATTTTCTTGGTGGTATTCCACCCAGGCATCTGATCCCCCAATCCTCCTCGCTCTGAACGCCGCTTCCCTTGACCATACCATACTCCCCGCGTCCTGTCGTCTCCAAGCCTTAACTTCTTTCCGATTTCCATAGCTGGCTATTCTGGACGGCTGCTCTAAATGGCTCGGGTATTTTCGATATGTTGCTAGCTAGTGCATTTGTATACATATACTTCATTTCTGTTAATAGGTTATTAGCAGTGTCTCGTTGTACATATGCAACCTTCTCCTCACCCCTATTTTCCTTATATAACAACAATAAATCCGCTGCTGCCGGGCTCTGTTACTCATGTTGCTCGATGTACCTTCGTTTCCTTGGCTGTATAGTACTCGGGGCCTCATTCTCGACATGACCCAGACCTTCCTTGATGGATGCAAGAATAACTCCAGCACCAGTCTCTGTAAGTGGTAAGATGGTTGGCCTTACTGTCGATACGAGAGAAGTTAGACCTGAGATACAAATCAAAAAAGCAATTCTATATTCGTTACCTGTTGCGCTCGCTGAACTTTGGCAATCATCGAGCGCTACGCCTTTAGCTTCTGAAACGTTCGACTGATCATCCGGTTCGGGACCGTTCGGCGACTTGTGCTCTGCTTTGAATCAATATTGTTCGCGTTGTTCATAGGCGTTGCGTACCTGAACCATTCCTGTTTTCAGGCTGTGCTTTCCCCAAAATATCTGGGTTGAACTCAAGAGCGTAATATCCTAGCCGCATTAGCTGTCGTCTTCTTTGAGCGCATGGAGCCGTACGAACTTCTCCTAAAGCTAGCAGCTTCCTCAAGATCCGCTTTTCCCGCTATCGCCATTTGAATCTCCTTGCGAAAGACCCACTTCGGAGGAAGAGCTCTACGCTGCAAGAACTTCGAGGCGTTGTCCACAAGATAATCGAACTCAGTTCGATGCATCTTAGTGATATCTAGTGGCGTATACGACACAGCAATAAACAAGAATACTGCACAATCCATATCTCGCAATTTCTGCCATCGCGCTTCATTTTTTTCATTGTCTGGTTTTCCGTACAGAGTGTCGATGAACTTGCCTAGTCTGGATTGAGCATTCAAGAAATCTGGAGAATTCTGTGGCCCTAACAAATGTCGAGCTGTATTCTGCAGGACTTCATGAACTGCAATCTGCGCCGACAGCCCTAAGGCTTTTCGCCTCAAGATGTCAAAGGCAGGATCATCAAGACCGTCGTCCCATATTTGCTGACTGACTGCGTCCAAGGATGCGGTAATCTGTTCGACCACAGACATTGCGACAACTGAAATTGTTGAAACTTTGTAAAAAACAAGGAGTTGCTCCTGACAAGAGCGAGTTGAAGAGGAAATCTCAGTGTGGGAGGGGAGGGGAGGGAACAGAAATGGTTGGACCAGGGTGCTTACAGGATGGCCGGAACGAAATTGAGAACTTCTGTGCGGCCATTCTGATTGAAGTTTTCGAGCGGGCCTCGCAAGTGCGACCAATCATTTTATGACTGAGAGGCATCCACCGGCGGCAGCATCGCTCCCATCATGTCGTCCTGCAGCTTGGCGTTCCCCTCAGCTGTTCACAATCTTCGGCCGCTCCTCTACTTCTTCAACACAAATACAATACTAGCATTTCATAATTTCGTGTCCCTCGGTCGCATCCAGTACCTCTCTTCATGTCCTATTCAAAGAAGCAGCCACCGACATCGCTGTCGAGCTGAACCTTGTCTCGAACTTACTGCTTATTCATCCGTGCTGCTGATGGATGATCTTTCAGGCACCCCAGACTTCGCAGCACAACGTTCTAGAATCAACGTCGCTGCCTCCTTGGGCAACATATACCCCACATATCAACGCGTCATCTCCAACTTGGAATGTCCAAAATCAAAGCGGGCTTTTCGAAGTTGCTGAAACGCGACCGAGAGGAAAGCAAGGAGTCAGGACCAAGCGATAAAAAAGCCAAAATACCCCCTCGAGACAGCAGTTTCCAACCCGATTCACCTCTGTGCTCCTCATGCGCAACTTTTCGAGTCGATTGGCTGTTGTCAGATGATCCTTTGTTCAAGCCACCCAATCCAGCGCTGTATCGGACTGGAGATGCTTCTAAAGATGAAGTTGCCTCGGACTGGGAGCATCAAGGTATCTGGATAAACAGACAACCCGGAAATTGCAGCTGTTGCGAGGTCATTTTTAATGCTATTTGGCATGGCATACGATGGTCGAGCGCTAAGAGATACCCATTCACACCTCTGGACAATGCCGGCGTTGGGCGGATCTTCTGGTCGTCCCGAATTGTCCACAGGTTTGCCAACAATGATACCTCAGACAAACGTGTTCTGGAATGCCAGTATGGTGTTCCAAGCGAAGATCCAACGACATGTGGATACTTGGAAGCATTCGCAGTAGAACGTGAAACTGTATCGTCAGGAACCTCAGTGAAAAAACTGATTCATAGCTCATCCTCATCGCATGGTGCCTGGAATTCCTTGAAGCACAAGTTACTTCCTCCCACTGAACGGGTTTTGAACGTGGCTATTGCTGCAGAGAAGCTCAAGACGTGGCTAGAAGACTGTCGCCGAAATCACAGGCATTGCCAAATGCTAAAAGGTATGATGCCTGACCGCATTCTTGATATCGGGTCTATGGACAAGCCCTGTGTGCGTCTATGTGAACCGCATCAAGAGAAAGGTACTTATGTAGCTTTAAGTTATTGCTGGGGTCTAGAGCAGCGATACATCCTCACGACAGACACAAAGCCTACCTTTTTAGACCACATCGATGAAGATCAGCTTCCCTCGACTATCAAAAACGCCATTCAGCTAACTCGTTCGCTTGGAATCCAACACATCTGGATAGACGCTCTGTGTATCATCCAGAACAGCCAGGAAGATTGGGAGACCCAAGGTGGAAAAATGGACCAGGTTTATAGCGGAGCAGTCCTCACTATGTGTGCATCGAAGGCTTCTGGAGTTAGTGAAGGCTTTTTTAGTACTCGACCGCCCACTGTTGTCCACTGGGGAACTTGGGTTACGAATTCTGGAATCCTCCGAGACGTGTTCTTGCATTGGTGGCGCGACGGTCAAGACATGAGTAACATTCTCGCTGACCAACCACTCAGCAGACGTGGATGGGCTGTTCAAGAAAGGCTACTTTCCATCCGGAAAGTGTCGTTCACCTCTCAGCAGATGATGTGGCAATGTCCGTCGCTACAATGCTTCGAGGATGGCACGATTGTTGAGCCGAGAGAGAGAGTGTACCATACGTCAGTTCTTCAAAAAGACTCGCTCACCTACTTTTTCTGGACCGAGATTGTCTCAAACTATACACAATGCAACTTGACCAAGTTCTCGGACAGGTTACCAGCGATATCTGGTATTGCGAGGACGTTTGCAGAGGCGTTGCAGGATGAGTACTGCGCAGGACACTTTCGCAAGACTCTCCCATATTCGCTGATGTGGCGGGCCCTTGCTGGAGGTCGGGATTGTCGCCCTTCCGAGAATGTATACTATGCTCCTTCATGGAGCTGGGCATCGGTTGAAGCGGGTGTTCAATTCTTCTATGGAGCAAGCCAAGATGGGATCCCGCTACCAAAAGTTGGAGCCATTCATATTGAACGAACGACTTCAGCCAGCCTGTACGGTCAGGTCACCGATGGGATGATTGAGCTTGAAGCACCAGTGTTACCAGTTCGCATTTTGAATGATGATGTTTACTCGAATGACTGTCGAGCTCTGTTCAAGGTTGGAGATGCCGAATATCATCTCCACGCTGGTGATGAAGAACTCAATGATGTCTCCATGTGGTTGGACCGAAATGAGAAGTTTGTCGATGGACTGGCAGTGTTCTTCACGGAGAAGGAATTTCAAGGAATACCGCTCTACTCAGGACTCCTGGTCGCGGCTTCCAAGGAACGGAAAGGGCTCTTTGTAAGATGCGGAGGGTTCAGACGATGTGCCGTTCATCCGAATATACCCATACGTCTCGTGAGTCTTGATATAGAACTTTCCAAGGCCATTAGTGAATTAGCCGAAGTCAGTATTCAGCACGTCACCATCATATGAGCTTTCTTCTTGTCATATATAAAGGCTGTTGCCACAGGCGCTGTAATAGAAGAAGAAATCCGACGAGGCCAGAAGCTTGCTACAGGCCTCGTCTTGCCCGTCGTCGTTCGAACATGACTTTGTGACGATGGTGGTATCCTAGGACTCTGTTCTTTGACCTTTACGTAAGTAAGATCTAAGAACCTCAAGAGTGCCTTCAATCTTTACGAGGATGAACGCTTCGGCTTCGGGTCACATCCTACCTCGCTTACCGTGTACGCCCCACATCCAATACTCGATCCGGCAAAATATAAACAAAAAAGAGCAAGCCTCAAGAACTTTCCCACCATGCAAAAAGAAAAGGAAAGATCATATACAGGAGCAAAAACCTTGACCCCGGCCACGCTGCTTTTAAAGCGTGGGGGGATCATAGGAGAAAACCGAATTTAATCGGTTCTTTTCGTTCGCGTTCGGGAGGAGGATGCCATGCCCCATGGGTTGGTTACCGTGGGGCCAGGAAGGGATTCGAACCCTTACCGAATCCGGTCATCTCGTAGGTCCTAGGTGTAGAACTGACCGGATTGGTGAGATGAGTTGTGCTTGTTTTGGTTTATATGGGTGGTTGACGAGGGCGAAGTATTGGGGGAGTTGGCCAGTGAGATCGCGTATTTGATACTGGCTCAGCCTTGCACGTGAAGGGCGATACGCATGGATTGAGCGAGGGACTGGCTACGGCAGATGGTGAGATGGGTTAGTGTCTCAGAATTCTCCATACCAAGAGACGTCCGCTCTACCAAGAGGCATCACATTCCTTACGACCTTATTTCCAGAACCAAATTGGAGCTGTTAGGTTCGACGGTCATTCATGCCTGTTACGGTACCCACAAGCCATTCGCGCACGGAAGACTCAACTCCTTCACAGCATTTACGCCAAATACCACGTCGCCACCACTCAGAGATCGTTGAGTTTGCTAATGATGGAAAACGGCCGGTCTGGGCTGAATTTGTCGCTGGCGGGTATAGCTCCTGGTTGGGCCCTCCTTTGTTGATTTAAATGCTGACTTTCATCTCTCTAGTACTGGTGGAATGACTGCTGCTTTTCCCACATCACCCTTAGATGTAGTCAGAACGAGGCTGCAATCTGACTTCTATCGACCAAAGCTTACTCCCTCTCGTACCCTTCGGCAATCGAAGATTTCTGGCTTGCTCCCTCTCTTCCGCTCTTCGGTCCATCACTTCCGCGAGACGTTCCAGATCCTCCTTTCCATTTATCGCGTCGAAGGCTGGCGTAGCCAACCCTTCAGCATCTACGAAGAATTCGAGTTATCCGCACAAGAAAACGCCGACCCAATCGTCCCAGCAGCATAAGCATCAATAATACCCTGCACCGTAGAATACGTCCCCGCCACACACAAAAATGCACCCAACAAAATAATCAGTACATGAAACCCCCAAGCCAACTTATGTTTCACCGATCCAAGCCTCCACTCATTAAAATCATGTAACCAGAAGAACCCCGGCAAGATAAGCGAGAGAGGAGCAAAACAGATAGAGCCGGTGAGAGCGAGGAGGTAATTGAATATCGGGATTGCTTCAGCGAGGAGGAATGATATGATGGCTAGGCCGAAAGTACAGCTTAGCCAGGTGGTCCAGTGGATGAGGGAGTTTGATTGGAGGTGTGGTGAGTTGCGGAGGATGCGGACGAAGAGGTATTTTGCTGCGACGTGCAGGTAGATTACTGCGCTGGCGATGAGACCTATCATGCCGATTCCGTAGGAGATCATTTTTATGGTTTGTCCTGCGCTCTGTTGGTTTCTTGTTAGCATACATCCCGCTCTCACACGTTCTTGAGAAACTTACTCCCAGCGAAGGACTTGCGACCCATTGTCCACACCACTTATATACGACTAAACTAAAACTTAAATACGACCCGTTGACTATCGCCATACATAGAAACAACGCTTTCCGATAATCTTTTGGATTCCTCATCTCGGCAATAACGGGGAGGAAAGCTGAGGAGCCAGCGGAAGAGATGAAGATCGTTGCTGATGCAGACATCCCAGCGATGAATGTAGGATGTGCTATAATGTAGTAGCCGAGTTCAAAGTCACCTGTTTGGGGGGCTGCTGCTGGCCGATCGAGATTTGTTACTGCTATACTACGATATATTAATTTCCGGCTCTGGACCTCTGGTTCTGTATGGAAGTTGGATGAGGGGAATGTGGGCAACGTACACCACGATCAAAACAGCTGTGAATATCGAGATGAATCCAGCCCATGTAAGCCACCCAATAGTATGGAACTTCCTCACACTTCCACAGAGCGCAATCACGATTGTGGAAATGACAGACCACCACACAGTACATGCCGCATGGTGGGAGAGCGCATTGATACCAGTCGACATTCCCAATATTCCAGCTCCAGTACACAATACATACCTAATCCAAACCACAAAGTCAGCATATCTCCATAGTTTCTGTCTCATGGAAAAGAAGGTGAATGAGTACCTACGCAATAACAAACAACCCCCCACAAAGCTCCCTCAACACACTCCCTCCAAGATAAAATGCCATATCAGCGATAGTATGACACCCTGGATATCTATTCCGAAAATCTCCCTGGATGAGCGCTGTATATGTATTCAATGCTCCCCATCCTATGACTGAGAGCGCGCCGCCGACGGCACCGAGGGAGTAGAATGCTGTCGGGATGCCGAGGACTCCTAAGGCGAATTGGACTTCGGGGATCAGCATAGGTGTCATGTTTGATGGAAGGGAAGAGGCAAGGGGAAAGAAAATGGAGAGAAGAGAGTGGGAGGTACCCTTCAAAAATATCACAGCAGCTCGCGGCCATCCTACCGTACGGAAGTCAATGCCATCTTTCGTTTTCTTGAAGACTTCAAAGTTGTTTTCTCCTGCTGTTTCCGAGACCAGGACGCCTGCTTCGAGACTTGGTGGGGAAGAGTTAATGGGAACTTTCTTCTCATCGAGGGAGCTGTGCTGTATTAACATTTTGCTTTCTTGCTGCTTGCGAGTATGGGAGTTGGAGAGAGGTTGGAAGTCGGAGAAGCATCTCGATGATATTTCCCGACTTCCAGGATAATCCCATTTATGGTTCAGGCACCAGAATCATTCTTGGATGCAGGTATCGCCCCTATCGATGAAATTATTCTCCACTCTTGTTATCATGGAGTCTGACAACGCCCTGAATACTGGGCATGTTCTTGTCGCTCACACATGCTGTCAGGGGAGATACCGTAAGCGAGCCCCTTTCCGCCGCGCCCAAGGTTACACAAGAGTTGCGATAGGTGAGACTATGAAGACCGTTGATCGATGAGCTTAGTGATAACCTTTTGGGATAGGATCCTTGGGAGGTTACTTTGGACATAACACTCTGGAAAGGTAGCCTTGCCATCATATGACTTTTAGCTAGGGAGGATGCGTAATTGTTCGTCACAAGAGCAGATCATTTCTCTGCCAAGGCCTTCTAGCACTTTAAAATGCTCTCCTTACCTCGACGGAATCACCCGCTTCCTCAGAGCTCGGATGCAAGACAGTGCAGCCTCACCTCACTCATACTGTATTACCATCGGAACCGTCTGCCGACGTGTTCAGCGACTCTGCCCTGACATTCTCGCGAAGCGAGCCCACTTCTTATCACCTTATCAACCCCATCTTTGAGAAATGACTCGTACTCCAATACCCATCGAGGCATTCCAATCTCGAACATGATTGATGACTGAATTAATGGTATTGCTCGGAAGTCCGAGTATCTGGTGATTCTTATCATTATGTCTCTCGGTAGGTGCAGGAATTTGGGAAAAGGGTCCTGGCTGCTGACATTCTGAAGAGTGGGCGTGAGGCTGATTGATATATCCTCAAGTGAGTAATTAGAGGCTTGCAGTCGTTCGGAAGCCCTCATATTTAACCTTGATGCTCCTAATTAAAGTAGGGTCGTACTCCAAGAATGACATCTCTTCAACAGCCATCATCCCTTGAGGCGCTTCTCGAACTCAGCAAGACAACAGCCATCCTCTCGCCTGGAACCTTTGGATTGTTCGTGACCCTTCTCCTCTGGACACTTTACGTGAGCATCTCGCGTCTAATTCATCAGTAAAAGCTGACTTCCTCAGAAACAAGCAACCCAAGCCCAAGTACCAAAAATCGCCAAGATCCCCTCAGCACCAGACACCCTACCATTCGTGGGAAATCTTCTTCCACTCGGTGGCCGCCAAAACCAAAATGACAGCACCATCTACTCAAGATGGGCCACTCAACTCAAGTCCGACATCTTCCAGATGCGACTCGGTAGCGAACGAGCTCTTGTAGTGAACACATTCTCCAAGATCAAAGATCTCTGGGTTGGTTATTCAAATGATCTTATAGATAAGCCGCAACAACATGGCTTTGCGGAATTGCTCGAGTACGATCTGAGCGGAGCGAATATGACAGAGCCGATTAGACGATGTAGGAAAGCCGCTACCAGGGCATTGGGAAAGCCGCTTTGGCCGACTTATTACCATTTGCTTGAGCCGAGTTCTGTGAACTTGACGAAAGAGCTGTTAAGGAAGGGAGAGAAACATGTGGATATTTATCCGTATCTGAGACAGATTGTGTTCGATCTAGCGTTGTCATTGACGTATGGCACTGTGTCGACAGGTGTGGACGATGAGTTCACTGACGGATTGGTCGCGAGTATAGCCCAGATATCAGTGTTTCGAGCATCGACTCAGCGAATCAGAGATTATGTGCCGATATTGCGACTGCTGGTTCCAGATTTTGCGAGCGGGAATCTGGTTGTGTCTGCAGAAAAAGATCGTCAGAAAAGGCTCGATGTCATCTACGATGCCTTGAAGAAGCGAATCGCAGCAGGGGAACAGGTAGACTGTATTGTGAACGGGTTGGTGAAGGACAACCTCTCCGAAGGCGAGATCCATGGTACCTGCAAAGCACTGCTTCAAGCTGCTCCCGACTCGACAGCTTCTTCCATATACGTTGCCATTGGCTGGCTTTCGACTTCCGAAGGTCAAGACTTCCAGACAGTGCTTTATGATGAAATCCTGAAGACATATGGAGGTGACAGAGACAAAGCGTGGGAAATGGCGTTCCGAGAAGAGAGTGTTGAGTTGCTTGTATCCCTATACAAGGAGACGTTGAGATTTTGGACCATAACTCCTTATGCACTACCGAGAACGACAGTGAAGGATATCGGCTATGCCGGAACCACGATCCCGAAAGGCATGACGATGATCATGAATGCTCAACAAGCCAACCATGACGAAGCTTGGTATGGAAATGATGCGAAGACATTCAAGCCCGCGAGGTTTGTGAATAACACGACGAGCTTGCCGCATTTGACGTTTGGTGCCGGGAGTAGAATTTGCCCTGCTGCAGCTTTGAGCAACAGAATTATCTAGTGAGTTCATGCTCCTCGTGTATTGAAGAGGTGATGTCGCTAACATTTTGACTCGAAGTGCGCTCATCATGCGTCTGGTCCTCGCCTTCAAGATCATAGAAGGCGATGTTGAGAATGGGGCGAGACTCGCAAATACTGATATGCTGGAGTTCTCTGATGAGTACAAGAGCTTGGTGGTAATGCCTAGGAGATTTGACTGCCGTTTCGTGGCCAGAGATGAAAAGTGGAGTGGGAGCAAAGTTTGAGCAGTAGTTGGGCTGGAATGTTCCCTTACCAAGGCAGGAGATGGGACTGCAGTATTGAGAACTTTGGATTCCAGCAATGCAGCCATTCAAAACGTAAGGATTTGTACCAACTCGAAATCTAGGATGTGGGCGCATAACATCAATAGCACAAAGACGGTGCTCTACCACTTTTCACCGCTGGACACTTAGACAAGACATTGCAAAAGCGAGACACAAAGAATAAGAAGGAACGACATGAGCATGCGACATGGCTTCGAAACAGCCACATTTAACTCCCATACCCACTGTTCTAAATCAAGTGAGTAAAAGGATGCAAAAGCAGACGACATCAGTGATAAAGCAAAAGGCACCTTGTCTAAGTCTCTATTTCACTTGCGTATAACCCTTATAAAATTTACAGATTGTTCAAATCTGTCCTTCCTTTTTAACTTATAAAGTCTAGGATTTTACAGATCTTATAAAGTCTAAGATCTTATAAAGTCTAGGATCTTATAAAGTCTAGAATCTTATAAAGTCTAGGACTTTATAAAGCTTATAAAGTCTAAGATCTTATAAAGCTTATGAAGACTAAGTAAACAATACCCCGAGTCGTCAATGTCCCAAACTTTAGAGAGTGTTGTAGAAGAAAGGGAAAAAGTAGTTTCTTTTATCTCGATGTACAATAATACTTTACCTCGATTGAGCAACAATGTTGGTTCCAAAAGAGAGGAATGCTGTAGGTTAATAAATGTGAGTGACTGACAAGCCTAGATAGCACCTTGGTGGCAGATGGTCATGTCAGTGCATAGAGACTGCAGCAGCTGATGAGGTTCCGGGAACAGGTGTTGCACAGAATACTGGGATTGAGCACAGGAACAGAAGGAAGTCTCTGACAACGCGCTGGAGTCTGTATGTTGAGTATCATCAACTTTCTCAAAGGTATTGAATGTGCCAGCTGAGGATCAACGTATGATCGAAACATGAAAACTTGACAGCTCTTAGACTTATGTTAAGAAGGCGAAGGGTCTGATTGCGACAAGCGTATACTAAATTACATTCTCGAACGGTAAGGATCGCGCTTCAGTGATGGATCAAACAAATACAACATCGATTTCATCGCCTTTGCTATCCAGGACCGCAATGCTCACAGAGCCAGTGACGTTGGTACCAATATCTACTGAGCCAGACCACAGATCATATCTTGCCTTGGATTCTATCTTTGATACCACAACATCAGAGAACGTCGAAATCGCAGGTCCAAGTGTCCCCATATGTCCTACAGGAGCTTGGACGTTGACCTTTGGCATGCCATCTCGCCGAAAAAGTTGCTTCATAGATGAGGTCCGGGGTGAGAGTACCGCGACTGTGAAGTTGATCACTGTTGTCGTCTCGGTCACGCGAGATGAAAGGGAAGGGACGATGAATGCTGAAGACTGGACCGTGGATCTCTGTGTTGGCCCGTGACCACCAGTAATGAAGGAATTGAAGGACTTTAGATCTGTGATGCTGATGCTGAATGAGAAGAATGAGGTGATGCCAAAGACATTGGTTCCAGTATCTGTTTCGGGTGTCAAGGACACTAGCTCAGACTGTGAAGTGAGAAGTGACAGTGATTTTGGAACAGTCGAAGTTGATGATGACAAGGCCTAGCTAGTTAGCCTGATAACATATAGTCAATTGACAGACTGTACTTACTCGGATATAGCCTGTAAAAACGAGCTTTCTAGCAGAATCAAAGTCGAGAGTTGCATTTATCGGCGTGATACTCATCGGCGAAACCATATCTGACAACACAACATTGCTTGGTACAGTCTCAATCATCCGCTGAAACAGTGCGGAGCAAGTGTCTAGGAAGCCTTCGCCTTGTTGTGCCAGCTCAACCATAGTGGCATTATCATCGCTCTCATATAGTCGAAGGTCGCTTCGAGAAGAGACATTGAAAGATGTCACAAGTGGTCCTCCTTGCTGGCTTGTTCCGTTGAGGTAATCTGTCACCACTAAAGAATCGAAGACAGCAACAGTGTTATCGAAGTGCATACCGCCAGCTGTATTATTGCTGGTCACTGCTTCTGGACCGACGACGGTTGGAAAACCTCCCTGATTTTGTTAGAAATGTAAAGGATGAGATAGCTGTGTACTCACGTGGTGTGCCTTTTGATCAAAATCTTAGAGTCAGTATACTTCTTTGAGAAAGTTTGAAGAGTGAATATGCATGTCTTATGAGTGTGTACCTCCAGAGTACTGCACTCAGAAAGAACACAAAGGTGGGCTATATAAAGGAAGACTTACGCTGCCCATTGTGTGACCACAAGCAGTAAGCGCAATGGAGTCGACTTGACTGAAGCCAGAATTTGCAAAAAGCTGCAGTGTTGTTTCCAGATCGGTCTCTGGGGCCGGCACGCCAAATGGTCCTCCTTCACTGGCGTCTATCCTTCCGCCTCGGAGGAGAATTTGAGGTCCCCCACAATTACCCACACTCTGCCCACGTTAGCAAAAACACAGACTATATGGACTAAGAGACCAACCATACTGACAGACAAGGCAATGAGATCCGCCACTATAAGCAAGAAGCAATGTAGGATCAGCGCTGAAATTTTCGGTTGGAAGGAAACGTTGTGTGGCGCACTCACTACTAATCTTCGAGTTCACATAAGGTCTGAAATATCCCAAAGAATCATTAAAAGCGGTCCCAGAATCTTCCTCTCTTAATGTCTCGAATCCAATACTGGCGTCAATACCACCTGCACCTTCAGATACGTGAGCAGTGACAAAGTCGTGAAAGGCAACTCGGAGTCACTGTGCTGCGGTCTCCCTTCCGATGTTCTGGCTTCCAGATACATAGTTAGTACATGGCGTGATGGCATCTGCAAAGTTAGAAGAGTGCGCTCCGTGAGTGTCGACAAGGATGTGCTCAAGGAGTGAAGCTTGTATTGTGGGGTAGAAGAACGTTGCATGAGTCGCAGCCGACAGAGCCCGCAGCAAAGTTCCAACATATGGCAGCTTGCAAGAGAACATGCTGGGAAAGTGTCCTAGTAAAGGCCAAGGAGATGGGCGAAAACACTCGTTAAATGTCGACTAGGATATAAAGTATGAGTAAAGCAATGGCCATTGAAGCTTTATGAGCTTATGTAGTGGTTCGGCATGATCGACATAGCTAGGACTTTGCTGCTTTGCATATGCAGACCGGATAAATGAGGGTTTCAATCAGATCTGGACATCATTTCGCCTCATTCCCCAGTCAACATGTGGACACGTCGAAGAAGATTTGTTATCGAGGGATGCAAGCGGTAGTATCCTGGCTTACATCGAACAGATCATCAATAGCTTGATATTTCAGCGAATCGAAGAGAGGCGTTGAACTTTGTCAGATTCCTTAGCGCGATAAGCTTGATTATTAAGCCTCTTCGTCAGAATGCTGTACCAGGATATATCGTATACGGAAGGTCAGCGTCAGAGTGTGGTAGAAAGTCGCAGAATATGATGATCTAGATCTGAAGTTTTGAAGCAAGACTGTCGCTTCGACACAATGGTGGCGGCGAATGAGCTGATAACATAGAGTAGCTGCTAATCAAAGACTGTGTCTGGAAGCTGTATTTTGAGGCTTAGGACCTTCATCTTTGGAGCAGAGAACGACAAATTGGATGTTCGTTAGTATGTAGGCCAGAGACCTCCTTCATTTTCATATCCATACTCGTGTGAATGAGCATCAGCATGTCCTACTGAATGATATCCAGCCGATGGCGCCGCGGCAACGTGGTGAGAGGGATAGAATACGGGATCGAATGTATATTGGGAAGGCGAGTGGAAATCGCCACCGGATGATGGATGAGTAGAAAAAGCGAATTGATCAGTAATATCCGATGTCACACCGCCATTCCCGGCCATGGTATGTGATCGAACAGGATTTCCCGCTTCGGTTAGGAGGCTGAGATTGGCATCTAGGAGGAGCATTGCTGGTTTCATGTACCTGATTGCAATCTCGGAATCAGCACATTTCTATCAATATCTTTTCAAAGTGGAATATATGTCCAAGGAGTGAGCACAGGAGAGGGATTTTCTGAGAATCTGAGTACTTACTTGGCTCCATTCTCACTGTTGATCTTCAAGGTCCATCTGTACTCTTTCAGTTTGGTGCGATAGAAATCTGCGTCTTCGGCAGAGGAAGCTGTTGAGAGGAGGAGTGTGCCAAAAACGCCGATCAAGGCAAAATTTTGCGGAGAGGCGAAGTACCAGAAGCTGGAAAGGTGCTGCGGCTTTAGAGCATGAACAAAGTCAATGGCAAATATAAAGCGTTCTCGAGCCACGGAGAGACAAATTTGATATAGCTGTGGATCGGTCGAAGGCGATAAGCTCGAGAGAATCCGGCGATGGAGGGTGATTTCGGTCGCAATGTAAGCTAACCTAAGGTATCCAACCGAATTGAGCTTCATGACTTTGGTCGCTTCCATTGAAAGACACTCAGGAAGTGAAGAAAACCATTCTCTTAGTCTGATCTGTACTGGTTTAATTTTGTTGAGAACGATAGAAAGGCCGTTTACGCCTGCGTTGGTGACTTCTGGACTCTGTGTCAGTTTTATTCACAGGTTATATAGATAAAGGGCAAGAGAATCACCAGGGCGCGAAGGATTACCAGAGGCAACACAGAATATGAGAGTCTTCAGGAACGTACCTCGTGTTGCCTTCACCGTGAAAACGGTATCAAGCAAATCGGCTACTATCTCGGAAAGCGATATCATGTGAGTGAATAGAATTCTGCCCTTCTCGACCTCCGAGCTGCCCTCCTGCTCATCTTCTATCTTCTCTGGAAAATCTGAGTTGTTGACTGGTAATAGTGCCCAGTTTGCAGAGTTTATCAGTGAAGGACGACCACTGCCTAAGCTACTCCACTTGTCTTGCATATACAATCCCCAACCGAGTCTCTTTCGAAGACCTTTCTCCCAATCTGGGATGTTCCATTCCGAGGCATCAAGGTGCAGACCAAGACCATATGCAACACTGACGAGCTGAGATGTGAGTTCGGCGGAGTCTGTATCGGTGTGCTGAAGCAACAGGAGTCCAGCTTGGACGGTGGACAGCTTTGGTCGATGGATCGTGTCTCCCAGAGCTTTTCTTGCCAATTTTTCCAGTTGGATAACATTAGGCTTCTTTGACTTGCTCAAAGTATCATCATAGGACCAATATTGCAAAGCCAGCAGATAGACTGCAGCAAGCAGAGGCGGAGAAAACTCTCGGTAGGAGCGATTGTATTTCTCAAGGTACACTTCCTTGTGAAGTATTGGAAAGCTAGGGAACACGATTCGAAAATAGATATCCACAAGAGCTTTCCCATGAGGCTTGATGGTGGCCTCGATAGCGTCCAGATCATCAAGCTCATCGTTGTAGTTCTGAGTTCCTGGGTCGGGCAACAGCCTGAAGGCTTCAGTTGAGCTTACTCGACGTAGGCCTCCCACCGACAACGGTACTTCGTTCTTCCCATAGGCTGACAGCGATCCTAGAAGTGAGGGTTCGATTCCTGTTGTTGCTCCAACGTATTGGCTGTGATGTTTGTTCTGCAGGCCGAGCGTCTTCTTGAGGAGGCTAGGGCCTTCCAAATCATCATATTCCTCAACTCCAGTACCATTGGTAGTTCGGATCACACGAGTTTGAGTCCTAGGAGATTTCTTCGAGATAATAGACGAGCTGGAATGTCTAGAGTAGCTTATCAGTATGTGAGCACGTGATATGAGCTGAGTCTAACCGTCTCTTCGTAGGCTCTGCCTCTTCGACATCTTGTGTCTTCCTCTTCCGAGCTTGAGGGTTCTGTACGAAGGTGCATTCTTGCCCATGGAATTTACAGAGAACACATATTGTGGAATCCTCGTCGAGTACGCATCGGCTCTTTCGCTTCCGCTACAGTATCTCACCACAGAGGTCAACAAGGTCCTGAGTATGATGCAAGAGTGAGGCACTTACACACGCATCACAAGGTCGTTCCTTCCTTTTCGGCTGCTGTGCAGAAGCCATACTTTACATTGCAACACTGATTACCATCGAAATATCTCCAGAGGAGAGCTGTGCTGATTGAGGTTGTGCATATGGCTTTACCCGCGTGTTGCTTAGTCATCTAGTGTCGCGAAGATGACTGGATTCCCCCAACCACAATCCCGGAATCGTTTCCTCAGATGCGTCTCTTTCTGCATCAGTCGTTCAGCAAGTCCTGCTGAACGTCGAATTGTATCGCGCAGTCCCCTCTCCAGGTGATGATCTCGAAATGAAAGGGATGCGCTTCGACCTGACAATGGAAAACACTAATGGCTACTCTGCAGAGGTCAGGAATCCATACGTGGCTGTAAAGCTTCGACCTCAGCATCCTTCGCGGACGTACTTTGCTGCTGTCTCTGCTATCACAGCCAAAGTATTCGATTGTTGGAGGGGGGTCAATCTACAAAACGTTCCACATTCGCAACGCTCAACGGTAGTAATACGAAGCAATGGCCTTTCCTCCACTTGCACGAGTTCTCCCTTTTCTGCCCATTTTAAAAACATTTCATTCCATCCAGCCTTGATAAGGTCATCAAGACAATTCGCAACACGTTCGATCAAGATGGTTCGAGCATGGCTAGAGCAAATAGTAACACAAGCATCGATGCGGCGAAACCAGTTATCATTATCGGAGCTGGTGTTGTGGGCTTGACTCTGGCGCAAGGCTGTCGGGAAGCTGGCATACCATTTCAGATCTTCGAACAAGAAGCTACATCAGAACGGAGTCAAGGTTGAGAATTGACTCTCTACTGGTCGTTGAACTCTCTCGAGCGGACCATCGGGCCTTAACACGGCTCTTCTTCCGCAGGTAGGCCTTCTTCACCCTGTTTTTACTCAACGGGGTACTGACTTGTTAGACAAATGTCGACTCGAGCGTCGAGAAAGGCAAGGGCAGCTTCTTGTTCCTCAACGCCGCGACCTGCGAGCCCAAATACCAAGTGTATCCGCCCAACGGTTTCCTGCGAGCTGGCCGGCAAAAGCTACGAAAAGTCCTTACATGCGGCATCGATATACAATAGGGGAAGAAGGCTGAGTCGTTTACGACCAACGATAATAAGGTTACGGCGACATTCACAGATGGGAGTTCCGTCAGTGGTGGACCTTTGATTGGTGCCGACGGGAACAATAGTGTCATTCGTGAAGGGCTGAAGGTGGAGAATACAGAGTTGACTTATCTGCCTGTCAACCTCATTGGAGCTGTCAGGCGATTCACACCAGAACAAGCTGTTCCCGTCAGAGCTCTCAATCTGTCATCTTTTTTTGCGCTTCAAACTGAGACTAAAACATTCTTCTTTTTCAGCATACAGGTAAGGTCGGATGTCCGCTATATTGCCAGTCATTCTGACAAGTTGCCAGGAAGTTCTGAGGGTTTCGGATGGCCGAAATTCCTACGATGCTCTTGTTGGCGTATCGTGGATGGTTAAGGACACAGAAGGATGCTCTTCCCAAGGCATCTCCTGAAAGAGTCGCCGAAATGAAAAGAAGAGCAAATGGGTTTGCAAAACCCCGGCTAAGCATGATCATGAACATTCCAGACGACAAAATGACAGCAATTGGCCTACGGCTTGCTGATTTTCCCTGCGAGCCGGGGGACAACGAGAATGGTCTCGTGGCCCTTGCTGGGGACTCGGCACACGCCATGACTATGTATAGAGGCGAAGGAGCGAATCATGGAATCCTTGATGCGGCTCTCCTAACAGACCAGCTCAAAAAGGTTCATTCTGGCGAAATTCCTTAGATCGAAGGATTGCAGGCTTATGAGGTGGACATGCAGGAAAGAACGCACGCTACCGTGTTGAGAAGTCGGCAGGCTACTTATGATGGACACGACTGGGATTCTGTCACAGACACTTCTCCGCTGATCGGAGTCAGGTTTCCTCCTGCGACGGCTTGACTTAGGGCTGAGAACAGAACAGCCAGAAATAGGATCCGAACTGCCACCTTATCTCTGTATACGTATTCTCATGGGGCCATTTTCTTCATCTCGAATATTTCGAATGATTCACTCTCGACTACATCGAGACGCCACTCTTCTACACTCGGCCGCGTGGCCTTTTTCTCTCGACTATCGGATACTTGCATATGAGGAAGGCATGCTTGAACGACACATTACCGTCGTCACACAAACCGAATGTCTCGCATAGAGACTTGCAGATGTGTTGTGATCCTGTGGCACAGTTTCTCAAGTCATCACACCCTCTAGCCTGCATGCTCGAAGTTCACTCGTTTGCGTATGCAGCGCTCCTTCCGCAAGTCTCACAAATGCCCATTCGAGTCGTGTTATCTTCTCGATGTAGGCCGAACATTTCTTTTAGAGACCGTAAACGTGTAGACCTTTCATTCGTCTTCTCTAGTTTTCTCTCTTACCTGTCTTTCTTTACTGGATCTGCTCCTTTTTATTGGAATGCCGCCACTTGTACAGTCTGCGAGCCTTCTAGTACATACAAGCGTTCTACAAGCAATACTCTTTCAAGCTACCGAGCGCCGCAGCCACACTTATAGCCGCATTGCATCGGAACCAAGCATCGCAAGCTCTGCTTCAACCTTCCAGATTTTCTCGACCGCGCGCAACTGCCAAGCTGCTTCTCACCTTTCCTCTCACCGAAATCATGGACAAGTGGTCAACAGTAGATGCAGAAGTAAACAACTCTTCGGGTCCCAAGCTTGCATCTCCCTTCGATCTAGAAACGACGGAAAGCGGATGGTCAAATGTTGGTATCCTAGCTGTTGTCCTGTCGACTATCTGCTTTATCGGGCTTCTGGTTTCGATCTTCTGGTTCTTTGGGTATAGGCAGAGACCTCTAGGATGGAAAAAGAGAGATATGGAAAATGAGGCGAGAGGAGAGGCACAATGTAAGTTTGGGGTAGAGCGGCTGGACAGGAGGAGAGGGATGATTGTTGGGAAATATGTATACTGATTGTGGCTAGGGCCAGGATGGAATACGAGGGTAGTGGTGCAGGAAGGACGTCGAGAGCTGCCGCCTCCGTATAGCTATCGATAGAAGGATGGAGAGGGCATTTTATTTTGGTCTTTTGAAATGTATCGCGGCAAGGCATCTGCTTCAGGCTAAGGACCTGCAATGTCATCATCGTATTCTAGCATAGAATGGGTAAAATTCGCGCGTTATGCATTTTGCTCTTCTTCTGCAAGTGTATTCAGTGTCGCCATAGCGAGCAAAACCGGTGCTCATCCATGACAATTACCCCAGCTGCTCGGTTTCAAAGACGTATACGAAAGTAGTCGAGGAGCTGCATCCACTTCCTCTGAATTCCACTCTCGGCTGGATGTCATCTCCTCTATTGGCGGAATAAGTTCTGGGATAGTAGAGTAGCTAACGGGTGGTACTGAGACCACAATATCTCTTCTGGTAGTGAAGGAAGCGTCTCCGACCTCGAAAGGGACATGAAACTGGCCTTCGAAGAGCAAGGAGGGCATCGCACTCTCGGATTGATCAGGATCATGGCCAAGGCAGATTGGAGAAGCTCGGATACAGTTTGCGGGTTTTTAGTTAGGAGGACGAGGAAAGTCCGCTCGAGCAACAAGAACAGGGAGAGGGAGCAGTAGATGAGATGAGGGGAGGTAGTGGAGGAGAAGGACGACGACGACGACAATGGGGAGCGCGAGCAACGGGGAGGGAAGCGGCAGCACCAGGACGAGGAGACCAGGGCGGCATCCACCATTCCGAGAGCAGTGGTCATAGTCGTCATGACATAGACGACGAGGACGACGAGGATGACGAGGATCCACGACCTGCAAAGCGGCGGAAGCTGCCCCCGGTATCAACCGAAGTGGCTCTTACGCCTCTTGAGCATAACCCAACACCCCGCCTCAGACGACCACACAGCCTTATGCCGTCCTCAACCACGCAACCTGAGATGGGCGATGCGCAGTCCCATGCTGATGATGGGCACCTACCAAATTCCACAGATGATGGCCAGCACTACCACCATCCTCCACGAGCCTCTCGAAGCCCTTCGGCTGCGGTAAATCGGCACCACTTGCGGAGTATCAGGAATGGCCATTCCAAGGTTTCCTCAAACGCACTCGGATCAGGAGTGAGACCACGTATTGCCTCGAGTTCTAGTTGTCACATGTCCCAGAACACCTCCATCTCCCTGCCCTCTCCGAAGCGTTGAGCATGCGTTCTAATAAGGAGACGTCCGCAGAGGCTGCAACCCCTCACGACGCTGGCGCACATTCCAAGATGCATCCCGCAACGGTGCGGCTTTAGATAAAGCGTGTTCGATAGACACCTGACGAGGATGCGACGGTACTCAAGATGAAGGAGGATGATTGCTCGTGGGAAGAGATCCATGCTGCCCTCCCCCACCGGAGTATATCTTGAACCGCAACAATCATTTCTCTGAACTTTGCCGTTGGCCTGTACGAATGGTTTACCTTTCTTACCCAATTACCTAGTTTTTTTGGTACCGAATATGCAGGCGGCCAAATCCAGATGATCCTTTTATTAGGACAGACGAGTTTGATAAGATCCCGGGTCTGTTCGATACTTTTAAGGCGAAAGGCATGGCATTAGCCAAGGCTGTATCTGAGATTGTAATGCAAATATAAACCATCTCCGATCACATTAAGGGACTGCCGGAAGTTTTGGCGACAGGGAAGAGTCGAGCTCTGGAAACTGATATTCGGATATACTTGGATTGGCAGAATGTGTTGCGGAAGTGGGCCCGAAGATATTATACCAATCGCAACTCCATTATCGTTATGCCAGAGAGTGTTATTCAGGCCGAGTGGACCAGGTTGATCGATACGCCTGGAATTGGTCTGATGCATTCGGCGATCCAACAAGCCGACTGAGCCTCCATCATCCTTGCGACGCAAGTAGTATGGTGCTGGGAATTTGCGCTTTGCCAGCGGATATCGTGGTATGGCAAAGATGGTATCGACTGGGTAATAATAGACTGCGTTCTTGCTTTTAGCTTTGCTACTGTAGAAGGATTTCTTTGCGTTCTTTGGTCGGTAAAACGAGGCCGATTTCGGCACCCACCATCACCAAGATTCCTGCACTTACTCTACAACAGATTGATCAATTATTTTTCTGAGAGCTGTCAGGAATATTTGGAATGCTTTGCATATCAATTGTATATTATTTTTTCAATTTTTGGCCTTTTTGTTGTTGCAAAAAGTGGTTAATTCTGGAGCTGAGGCACTCGCCAAAATTGGCCAAGTTGTCGAACCAGCTGTCTCAATACCACTTCGCCCGGCCAGTCCACTCCAAGACTCCACCTCCTGCCTGACCGTTCCCAGATTGAATTCCAGAAATAAAGACATTTCATAATTGATAATCGTAGGTGGTACGTTGTGGAGTATAAAGTCCTGGTGCTGAGCTTGTGGAATACGGTGTATGCCGTGTCGGATTGGAATCTCAGGTCTACTCGTCAGGAAGACTCGAAGGCGTACCGTTATAAGTGACCGTGCCTCAGCTAAGAGCCGCAGAATGATCCGGACATTCTGATCCCCCTTACACTCATCGAGCGCATCAATAATAAGAAGGTACGTAATAATGCTAGGGTAGTTTCACGGCTATATCACGTAGTATCCCGATTTCAGCTTGCTACCACTTTTTGGTGCCCTTCTAAGAACCAGGTTGATGATGGTGTAAATCCACGAACAGGCGAACCTCTCTGCACAAATTCCTGAATTCCAGCCTTTGATCACCGCTTTCTTTGCACATCTGGACCGTCTGAGAAGCCAGTACCAAGCAATGACTCGTAGCTAAAGGGCCATGTATGCACGCTTCTTCAGCTTTCACTGCCGGGAGAGAACCCCCGAGGTACACCTTTATCCAAAGCAGAGGCCAGATCATTAATGCCCTTGACCCAGCGATAATGGCCCATCGACCCCTTCATCTGAGCAGCGACTAAGGTGCAGGCTCAAGGACCAGATGCTGTATTCAGCTGGCATGCTTTAGTACCCTAGGCTCGAAAATGGGCCTCTCAATCACAGAATCCTCCACTTGGGGCATATAAGCAGCACCAACATCCGCAGAGCGTGAACAAAGGAAGATATTATATACGCTTCTTCAACCCTCTCCACCCAAATCTGTGGGTCTGAATCATGTTCTAGCGAGTGCGTACTACGGCTGGGGTTCTGGTTGGGAATTTCTGGGAGATTAGAAGGAGTAATGTCGCTAGCTAGAAAAGGAGATCTACGCGGCCCTCTCTTACCGGACTTAAGGGACCATTCAGGTGCGCTACTTTACAAAACTCAAAAAGTAGCCGTGGTGAAAGTGATGTGTGTCAATCTCTTGGCAACCTCTATCGGCTAGTCAACACCTCGAGCACAATCTCTGCTGCACTCGACAGCCAAATGCCTTAGCAAGGTCCTGATGAGGAATGAAGAATCGCAATATCGTCAGAAGAACAACGTTGATAGTGTCATCAACACAACAAATCTTCGAACGCGATCATAAGCTGGGAAGACGGAGAGAGCACCTTCTATCTTCGCGGAAGAGGGAGGCGTGGCGTGATCGCTTGGGAAGCATGCTGATCCCTTCAGGACGGCCTCCTGCCACAAGGTCAGGCACGAGCCTAAGCCGCGGGAACGAGAATCATACAGTATTGGCCCCAATTGTTGGACTAATTACCAGGCGCTTTTCGAAAACGCTCGAATCTAATTGATTACTGGCCACAGACGACCGTACTGTATAGGCAACAATATGCATTGATAGGAAAGGAGCCTTCATGATCCCTTCGTCCCGAACTACCTTCAAAGACTGCTCAAGAGTTCCGGGGCCACAGACATCAACGGCATGATCAACCCCCACTCCCCTAGATACATACACTAGGGAATTCGCCCTGATCTCGCTTAAGTGCTCTTTTCCTGTAGCCACGGATCTTCAAGGAGCTCCTTGGCTGTCTTCCTATCTTCTGGCAACCATTAGAGCATCTTCTTTATAAAATCGAGAAAGAGGCGTTTATCTTCCCCTTCGAGAGAAAGGACTAAATCCTCTAACCTGATACCGGTCGGAATTAGATCCCTGTGCATGAACTCACCTTCAGAGTTGAAGAAAGGCCCTCCGTAATACTCGCGAGCAGTCTAACAAAGCTTGCCTTCTGAATTTGGCACAGCATGGCTCTATTTGACCTTGCTCCAGCGTATTTCTCGATTAATAAGTATTTTTGGTGGGGCGCCTAGTAATGCAATCATCTCCGCAAGATGTGCTCGAACATCGTAGTCTCCTTGGCTAGAACGAATATGTGTAAATAAATCCCTGCCCTCCATTATGTTCCAAATCTATAACCTTCGCGTTAGCAAAACCCCCTACCTAGATAGGTGATAAAAGTGGAAGTATACCAGTACGCCGAGGTTCCAAATGTCTACGCTATATGTCCAGCTCGTGCCTAAGAGGACTTCTGGGGCATGGAAAAGAGGCGGCTGAATAGGGTGCATTAGAGGCTCCGAACCCTCTCCTGATTGTGCCAAACCGAAGTCCGCTATCTTGGGTAGTATACGGAATGACTTAGGTGGCCCGATATCATTATGTAAGAGATAAATCGATCGGCCGTCTTTAATCTTTCGAAGTATAGGATTTTCAGCTTGTTTTTGAACAAAATCTTTGATTATAGATGGGTGCTCGAATCCTAGTAAGATGTTGTCTAGTTTAAGAACTATAATAGAATGAGCCTGGGCCTCTATTAATGTCAAGCGGAGTCTCAATCTCACCTGTATGGATAATGTGACACTTAGAATAAAGATAATCGAGTCCTCGAAGGAGAAACCTCAAGTATACCTTAAGAAGCGCCGGTGGTAATTTGCCGTTCTCCCAGCGCTGTTGAAACAGCCAGAGGGGCTCTCTTATAGGCTCATATACCAGGCATAAGTGAGGTCCGTCTGGGCCTGGGGCTTCGAAACTATTGAGCATTGTCCTTACAAATGAGAAGCCTTCGTGTAATGGATTCCTCTTAAGATGTCGAGCTATAATCCGCTCGTGTTTCGCTGCATGGGTGGGCCCCTTTTCCTTGCCTTTTTTGATACTCTCCCCTCGATCCGCTCAGAGACAGAAGTGTGCGGGGTGACATCTCGCGAAGAAACACGGCTTAATTGGCTGTCAGCTTCCTCCTGCAGAGATACGGTATCCTGACTTGAATAGTTAGAGAGATAGTGGCTCTCTAACCCCTGTGAAAGTCCGGATTCCCCTGGCTCGGATTGCTGCGAGACCTCAAGATTTATATCGGGTGGCAACGTATCGATTGCCGAACAGATTCTTTTAAAGTGATCCGGCATCCATATGTCGTAGACGTTCTTAGTGAACTTGTATGCCGTCCACTTCTCTTTGCCTTCCATTGCCGTAAAATCGAATTTATGGATTAGGTAGCAGTAGAAGGTAGTCTTATCTCTATCGATTAGTGGATAATGGCCGTAGATTCTTACCGAACTGTGATCATGCGAGATTGAGAAGGCGAGGATTTATCGATAAAGCTCCTTTTCGCGCTTTACAAGCCTAAAGAGTTCGACTATACCCCTTACAGCCAATGTCATGTTATAAGCATTTTGTCTATCTGCGATATCAAGTCCTGCAGCACCACACTCTGCTTCGCAGGTAAAGAATGGGAAGTACATGGAGTACGTGGCTATAAAGAAAGAAGTTTCTGTAAGCTCGCCCACGAAAGGCTCAATCCTTTTGAGCTGATCTTCCGTGAACGCCTCCCGCCTAAATGTTACGGAGTAGTCGGGTTGCGGACGGGACATCATTTGGCGCTAGGCTAAATAAAGATTAGTTTCCACCCCGCCATATTTTGGTTGCCGCCTGATTTGCAAGGCGAATTTTGCAACTCCCGATTTCACCGTTGGACGCCAAAACCCTTGAAAGAATTTGTGGCCCGAGGGACCAGCGCCGACGAACAAGGACGGAACTCCTTCCCTGCGCTATCTGCGGAATGCATCCATAAACCACCTCCTTGGTGACCTCGATCTGCGACCACCTCCTAGGCTCACTCAACTCTGAACCTTCCTCGTCACTGGCCTCGATTCTCACCCATCTCCTTAGTGGCCTCGGTCTGCGACCCTTTTGAGTGCATGCAGTATATTGGCCATTCAAAGCATTAATTGGCAGTGGGATGCCTACCGAAGATTGCACCAAGCAACGTCCTCGTTCAACAGGCGTCTATTGTTCACGGGTGCCTTCCACAGGTAGCGCAAGATGGGGGCCAGGTAGCGGAACTGGTTCATTTCATTTCTCTCGATTTGGCACTCAGCAAGAAGGCTACCCCAAAGAAGATGCAACCACCGCACCTTATCTACCCCTCCAAATCCTTATATCAAGGCTTCCACCATCCCTCCTCTCATCCTCTCATCCTCTCATCCTCCATCCTCCATCCTCCATCCTCCATCCTCCATCCTCCATCCTCTCTGGCATTTGGCCACGCTGTGTATGGTATTGAACCAATGCAACCCTCGAGCATTTCAAACACCAGATCAAACCTCATTGACTTGCGGCCACATAGCAGCAAAGGAGCCTCGAATCGCACACTGTTTTGTGAAATGATGGAATGGAATAGTTGGAACCCTGGCGTATACCCCTTCAACGGTCAGTAGAGTCTCGGATCGGATAAACTTTCTGCCCGAGATTGACGGACATATATCATGTGACTTGGGTTAATACCACACGATATGATGTGAATCGGCCCCTTTTTACCTTCGGATGTCCTTTGCTGCGTACAAAATAGTACTCAGCCGCAGTCCCAGCTTCCCGGTTTCTTCTTCGCTCTCCTGTTTCATTCAATTCGTTGATCTTTTTCCATCTTAAACATTTCAAACACATGAGGCGGCCTGTGCAGAGTCGCGTTTCCAAATTGCGGATGGACCCCGCGGCGCGTGCTACTTTTATACACGAGCCACTTCCCTCATTAGGAAATTCGACTTTTTGGCAGCACAGGAGTTGAGGACCAGAGCAAAGCATTTATTCCCATGATTGGTGCCCGCTCCCATCATGCAAGCAATGTCTGGCTTCTTGATGCAATAAACATTAGAAATAAGGTTGATTGGGTGAAAATTGGCGGTGTGAAACGGACGAGTGCTGATAGAGGAGCTTGGACAGGGGCCTGCAGGAGACGCGATACCCCGAGTGCAGAAGCTCTCGCACACAATCATAACTTCTACATACTTATTTATGTTCCAAAAATGACCTCTTCACGCGTCATTTGAAAGTACTATTCAATTGATCACTGCGAATCTTCCATCATATTCAAATTCATACAAAAACTACCCATCGGATTCCAATCTGCCCGACATTACAACCTAGATAGAACTCCTCGCAGGTTGGCCGGCCACTGTGCTGAGCCAAATTTAACTCTATCACAACGCGAGTACCCGTCTCTCTATCAGCAATCGAAAGAGTTGCCCATATTTCTGCCAGCCATCTGCAGAAATGGCGCTCTCATCGACAGCAAGTCAAGCCCTTAAGCAGGTTGAAATGGTAAGCAAACAGCCCCCCTCCAGCAGCCCACTTCTGATAAAGGCAGAACCTCTATATGCTCAGGGGAGCTGATTACTTTACCGACGAAGAATGGATCAAGATCGATGGCTTGATTCATAAGGGACAATACGTATTCACAAACGGACCACAAACCAACGTTCTGGAGGAAGAATTCGAAGAACTGATCAACTTCGACGAGCCAAGTATGAACGAGCAGCAGAATCTCAGCGTCCAGGTCCCTACGATGACATATTTCGAGAGAGCATTCGAGCCGATACCAGAAGAGATTGAGAGTGTCTCCGAGACCCAGATGCCTTCTCCACCACTGTCAGAGCCCATCGAATCCGACAATCCCAATGAAACACCAAACACCACATCTGCAGAGGTCTCGTCCGATGATGAACTTTCTGTTCCAACATATGCGGATGATAGTCCAGCACAAGCTTCCTCACAAACGACAGAGGTCACAGAACCTAGCCCACGCGAATCAGTCCCGAAGCCTATCAATGGAGGTCTACAATACTACACACAAGCACAATTGGACGAGGTGAAGGTCTTCAATTCAGGTCTGACGAAAGCTGGAGGGAAGTCAAAAGGCAGAGAGTCGAGCGGCAGATTTGGGAAGCGTGGTGGTGGAGAGTCATACTCGTCCCCAGCTGTGTCACAAACAGATGCCTCTGAAGCAACTCGAACGTCATACACGCCAGCTCCCACGAAAGCAGACACACACTCACAGATTCGATCATGGGCCGACGGAATCGAAGCTCAAAATTCAACACCTTCAACATCTCCAAACATCGCACATCCAGCTCCGACCAAAGGATGGACTTCCAAACCTACTTCCAACAAATGGCCCGAAGAAGTCAAGCCGCTCGTCGAAGCTTTCAGGCAGATTCATGGTCGTGCCCCAAAGGCCATGGGTGATCTCATTCAACCGAATAATCCTGAGTTCCGTCCATTGACTGCTCGACCACTCTCCCGTGTATCCCAGAAGCCCACAAAATCGGGTGCTCCACCTCCCGCAGTAGCTCCTTCCAAACTCAACTTCAAAGTTGGAGCCATTCTCGTTGCACAGAGACCAGCTACCACTCGGGGCATCATCATCGAAGTCAAGGTTGGCGACCAAATCAAGTATCTCAAGCCCGTCTCTGGTATCATGCATACTGGTGAAAACCTCAGGACGAAACAGAAAGGTCAATTCAGTGAGGATATCTTCAAGAACAGCCACAAGGGTAGTGATGTACTTGAGAAACAGAGAGCTATTGCTACTAGTCCTGGATTTGCGAGTGCTCCAACACCAGTCAATCATATCAGAGGTGCGAGCATGAGTACTGTTTCGAATGGCCTGGATCGTATGGAGGCGACCAATGCTGCGGAATGGGATGATGATTTTGTTCCGACCAAGAAGCCGGCTGCTGGTTTCACAATTGTTGGGCGCAAATCAAACGTCACCGCTCCAGCTGTGCAAACGCTGGCTCGACAGCCTATTTCATCTGGTGGCGGACTTAGAGCAAGTCGGTTCGCTGCTCTGGCTGACGAGGGTGAGAGTGTGAAGTCAAATGAGACGCAGGATTTCCAGGGTCTGAGTAAGGAGGAGGTTGAAAGGATGGTTGAGGAGAAGGTAAGAATTTCCCCCAAGGAGTCGAGTATCTGTTTCATGCCTGGAAGTTCTCTTGATCTTAGTGGTCATACTCGGGTCTGACAATCAGTCTCCAAACTCTACGAACCTCGTCCAGACACTTGCCCCCATCGTCCATCAAAATCTCAAGCGCTAACACCCCTCCAGTTCGCCCAAATCCTCGCCGCCCAATCCAACCGCCCCTCATCAACCCCCGCCAGCCCCTACCGTCCCCCCTTAACAACTCTCCCCCGCGGAACCCGTCAACCCAAAGCCTCCATCAACGACCCTCTCCCAGTCATCACTCCCAAAACCAAAACATGCTGGTTCTGGGCCACCAAAAAGAACTGTCGTTTCACAGCCGAGGAATGCAGGGATTTACATGGACACCTGCCCGTTGCGCCTGGGGAACATTATCATCTCAGGATGGGGAAGCCGAGTTGGGGCGCTGCGGCTGATTCGCCTTCTTATGTTGGTTCTGGTGCTGGGTGGGAAGATGAGGAGAACGACAAGGAAAACGAGAGTACTGAGGAAGGACGAACAAAGACAGGCAACGAAAAATGGAAGCCGAGAGAATGGGGAGCTACGGATGGTTGGTATTCCCGCCGCGAAGTCCCAGAAGAGAAAGAATACACCGGCCCAAAGAAAACCTGTTGGTGGTGGGCCAACGATCCAAATGGATGTAACAACTCGGCCGAGGAGTGTAAGTACCTCCATCGGAAGAGTGAGGCAGGCGTTGCCGTACGACCTGGGGACAGGCCGTGGAAGAAGAGGGAGTTGGACTGGGGAAGGGGGAAATCGAGTTGGGCTGATGAGGTTGAGGGTAGTGCTGAGTTTGGAGAGGAGAATGTAGTGGGAGAAGAGAAGAGTGTTGGTGCGTGGGGAGTTGGTAGTGTGGTCGGTTGGGGAGATAATGATATGAATAAACCGGCGCATATCAAGGCGTTGGAAGAGAAGGCGCTGAAAGACGCGGTTGGGTGGTGATTCTGAGCGGGAGGACTCATGGAAGAAGCTTATTGTTGAGCGTGGAGTTATTATTTCTTTTCTTTGCTTGCTTTGCTTTGCTTTGCTTTGTTTAGTCTTTTGAGCGAGCGAGAGCGATTTCCTATTTGCTGAGCGATTTCGAATGTTTGGAGCAATATTTCTTGACTTTATGGAGATGAGAGCTGTGTTTGCTGCTACTGCAGTGTTGAACGCAGATGGAGACGAAGAAAAGCTGCTTGGACGAAGAGTAGCTGATTGTGTTTTCGGGAGAATCTTGTTTGTTCGAAGGGAAAGCGATCTTCTTGAGGCATATCAACAAGTTCTATCGGGCCGCGCCCATTAAGCAGGTTCACAGCAGATTGAGAGCAAGCAATATTTCTTGACTTTATGGAGACCTGTATGCTGTGTGGCAATGCGCTATACTGGGCATGAGAAGAGCAAATCAAAAGACAATATATTATGGAAACAGGTGGTTCGAAGAGAGAAGAAATAAGTATTACGTATCAGAAGGAGAGGGGGAAAATGAGAATGCACAAGGAGAAATGAAGTAAATACTTCTTACTTGCTATGGCGAGAGATAAAATGGAGTTGAAGCAAAGGGGTTAAATTATCAGATTGGAATCAGAAACTACTCTACTATCGCTGGAAAATGGGATTACTTGGGCTCTGGGAATTGGCTATGGGAAGCGGGATATAAAATACATGCTTGCTCTATAAGTACTGGGAAACAAAGATATAGTAACGACTTACGAAATGGAAAATATAAAAACTGACGAGCTTCCTTCCAGTGATGCATAGAAATGCTTGTATGGAGAAAAGAGAACTTTGCAACCTCTGTAATCTTGTGATTTGCCAGACAGGAATGTTCTTGGGATACCGAAGGGTTGAAATTGTCCGTCCAAGGGACGGGCATTGCACACTTCGTCATATGGTGAAGATATGATTGATATTAAGCTATAGTGTACTCTTGAAGACGGGATCATGTCTATTCTTCTCAACTCCAGAGCTTATACAGTAACGCCATCTCCATGTCGATATTTGTATCCATATTCATGTCCATCTCAGTTGCCAGAACGCCATCCATACCTCAGTCTTGATCAGACATTCACAAATATTTACTCCTAAGTGCCTGGCTAATGGTGCTCATTCTGCTCGCCATACCACCTGCTTGCATATTACTCGCGAGGGCTTCTTCCAATGCACTTTGTGTCACCGAAGCATCTATTTACTCGTCAGTTTATGCACCATCAAGCGGCAAAGCAGACGTACCATCCAGATCACTGAAACTACTTCCCATACTTGGGCTCCCCTCACTTCCATCCCTACCTTTCCCCTTTCCTGGACTTCTTCCCGCTAATTCTGCCGTGCGCTTAGGACTCAATGGCCCAGTTGGTCGCTGTCTTTGCATGTGCAACTCAGGTCTCTTCGTAGCCGGTGTAGAACTCGCGCTCGAATCACTAGTTGCAGATTGTAAGGCCGCATCTATGCTCTTCCTATGGACTGGTCTTCTTCCCATATTCCTTGGATCTCCTCGCAATGTGGCAGAGGGGTCATGATGTGCAGTGCCTGGTTCGGCAGGGGGGGAGAAAGGCATGAATGCAGGTTCGTCATCGTCTTCATCTGCGTCTTCTGATTGTCCAAGTTTGTTTGAGAAGCGAGGTGGGCGGCGAAGTAGGCGGCTTTGTAAGGGAGGTGAGTCGTCGGACGAGGATTCTGAGGAGCTTTCAGATGGGGAGGATAGGGTCTCTGGTTGGGGTGATCGTTTGGGAGCGTCGATTGCTATTGAGGTTGGTCGGGACTTGGTTTTGGGAGATAGGGAGCGTCGATTCAGTGTTGCATGTGCTAGGCGTGGACTTGTTTGCGGAGGCAGATTTCGTGACGTGACGGTTGTATTCGCTGATGAGGTACGAGATATCGGAGGAGCTGATAGAGTCAGTACTGGTTGTTGGGAGGTGAGCTGTTACCTATTTGTCGACCTGGAGTATTTGGGACATTGGAAGGGACTGGAGAGTCCTTTCGTACAGACAATCCCGATGCAAGCCGAGGACCTGTATATTGTGAGCTGATGAGCTTAAAGAGAAGGCTAGAGACAGACCTCCACCTCCAGATCCTGTCCTTCTCATGGACTCTCCTCCCGCAGACTCAGCCGTGCTGCCTGGTATAGGTGATGGCGCATTTGACTTCGATACACCAACTTTCCTCATCTGCGCGCGGACTTGTGATAGCTGACGTTCGTAAAGCCATGCTGCTTGTTGGAGAAGGAAGGCTAGGGTGACTTCGAACTTGGAGGCTCTATTCCGAGTTAGAGATATTGGTAAACGGAGCGCTGAACTGACAATTCATTCCCTGCATTTGTTAGCAATGAACAAGGATGAATAGGGAGCAATGTTTACAATCAATGTCGCTATTCTTGGAAGCTTTCGAGAGGATCTTCCACAAGGCTTTGTCCTTCGCTGCATCCCATTCCACCTAGAAATGTTAGTTGAGCCAATATAAATGCAGATACACTTACAGAAGGAGGATCTACAAAGTCTCCTCTAGGAAATGGCAGTCGTATAAAGACTGTGTATGTTGGATCTGATCCCGACATTGCTGATGATGTTTGAGGAGAGTCAGGCTGGGGATGCTTTATCGTGGAGTGAACGCTAAGATAAGCTTATGAGCTAACCCGTTTAGGACCTCAAGCACCACCTCATTATCAGTCGCTCCTTGTTGAACCAGGAAGCACGGTCATTTTGAGCTGTGTTCTCGAGCCGTTCGAACAAACAATGAGCTTCATGTTCTAAACCGTACCTATACCCAACATTGAAGACTGTCAAACTTTTGCAGTCATCGCACTTAAGCGAGACTTCAGGGGTACATAATCCTTAACTGCTCTCCACGAAACTTTTACAGCCAACTGCCAACTAAAGGATCAAGAGATTGAGATTGCAAAAGCAACCTCAGCATTGGGATCGCATTCTGATATGCTACAATGGCTCAGCTAATAGCTATGTATTTCGGCGTGGGCTCGATGAGAACGAGACCCTGTAAGCAAATCCTGCAAAAACTATGAAGTATTGGCAAAAGAGAAGTAACTTTGGGTCCATCCGCGATTCGAACGCGGGGCCTCTCGCAAGTTGACTTAGAGTGAACCCTAAGCGAGAATCATACCACTAGACCCTACATTTTGTTAGAAGGGGACAACTTTTGTTGCTCTGGTGGTTCTTACAATGGACCTGAGCAGCCAATATGATTGGCTGAAGTCGGAAGTGCTTGCTAGAGTCTATATATGGACACAGATTTCGCTTTCGGTGAGGAGCTCCATTTTCGGCTTAAAGTTCTGAATTTACCCCGTTTCACAGCAGATCAATATACGCCCAGTGCTGCAAAATCTATCTCTCAGAAATGGTTCTTCAACCTTTGTTCTTAAGCAGTTTGTTGAGGTGCGGGTGACAATATTGAGATCACGTGTATCCCGCAATCTCGATGCAGGTGGCATCAAGACTGCTTTTCTGCCAGGAAGATTATTAGAGTAGTATCGAAGCCATGGCTGGATACATAATGATGATAAAAGGGAAATAAGATGGTTTGTTGAATACTGCAGAAGATACGTGTAAGGTCGCTTTCCCAAAGGTCAAATATCATTCTCACAACTCTACGAAAATCCTCGCATATACATCCTTCCGTTCATCAAATATTGGTATCTTCTGCGTCTTAATTCCTCGCACCTCTTCCCCTATTAATTTCCAAATTCGTCAAGGAGACTGAAGGTTCAAACAATAAGCCACTAACAAAGAAATTCTCTCAGCCTCAAAACCTCACTCAAACAGCGTAATCAGCACTCTTCATAACAGCCTTCTCATCACCCTCAGCCATACTCGCATGGTCCACACCACCGTCAATCACATCTACCGAAATCGTCTCCTCAATCAAAGTCTTCGGCTCCGGGAAGAAGTGGCAGAAAACACAATAGCTGACAAAAGCACTTGTGAACCCCCAGATATAGAACATATCATAGACATACACACTGCCTCCAATCCCACTCTTCAAGCTGGGATTCACTGAGGCCGCCATACCAGGAATATTCGGGACAACAGAGATGAGGAAAGCAACAACAGCTCTCCAATTCGTTCCAGCTTCATTGTATCGATATCTGCCGCGAGACTTATAGAGATCCGGGACATCGATGTGAGTCTTCTTCACCACCCAGTAATCTGCCCCCATAATTGCTGCGATGGGAGCCAAAAAGATTCCGAGACCAGCCATGAAGTACAATAGCGAGGCTGCTGAGTGAATGATCTTCCACGGGACCATGATCCACGCAGCTGTGATCGTTGCAATGATGACTCCACGCCGGATATTAATATACTTTGGCCACAGACTGGTCATGTCGTTCGCACAGGATATAACATTAGCGCTCAAGTTCGTACCGATCTGAGCAATCACCCAAGCAAAGCCAACAAAGAACGCTCCGGCTCGTCCAGACGGACCTTGCCATTGTCCAGCAAGGGTGAGAGGATCCCAGATATACTCTCCATAAACAACTTTCGCACAACTCGTCGAGATGATTCCGAAGAGCCCGAGACAGAGTTGGATGAGAGGCAGGAAGAGGACTTGCCAGTACACGCCATTCTCGCGTTTGAGGTAGCGGGTGAAATCGGGGATGTTGGTTGCCATTGTTGCCCAACCTCCAGTAATTGATGAGAGGGATGAGAGAATGAGCCATGAGCGAGCGGCGCCGGAGACTTGGTATTCTTGTTTCCAAATTTGACCTGAACCACCGGCTTTGAGGCACATAGCTATGACGACCGCGATGCAGGTAATGGAGACGACAACTGTGTGCGTGTAAGCTTTGCCTGAGTGAGGAAGAAGGAAGAAGTACCAAACTTGAAGATGAAGAACCATTGCAGCTTGTGAGGCGGGGTAAGCAAAATAGGGAATTGAATAGTCCAGAAGATCAAATGGCTGACCATTTCCTGTGTCGTAATGCCCACGGACTCAGGGATATGGTTCGGGATATCGAGGTACGATGGCCATATAGCTCGGATCATTTGTGTGACTGCAGTCGAGCCAGTGTATGTCTGAATTGCGTGCCAAAAGAGGGCGGTAGTCATACGGACAATGACGGCGAATTTGGCAAAGTGCCAGCCGAAGGAGGAGCGCATGGCGACGGGGAATGGAACATGAAGACGCGCTCCGAGAATACCGTTGAGAACGAGAGGGACGGTGCAGCACAAGGACCCGAAGATGATACAAACAATAGCCTCACGGTAGGTAAGTCCTACAGCCAGGATCGTAGCCGGAGCTTCCCAAGACTGAGCGTTGAGGGCATCAGAAAACCAAAAGCCTGCCATTGTGACAGCAGTCCAGGTTCGACGCTCAATTGGCGTCACGTCCATATCAATATTAGTCCTGATTTAAGTCAGTAAAGGGGTCTCGCGATTCATTCTCAGCGGTGTTTACCAAGTTCCTTCATCGCCGAGTGCGCCTTTCTCTTGTGGGAGGACCCATCCTGAGAGATTGGTCTTCTCTCTTGCTCCCTCTTTGATCTTCGTGAAACGTTGGCGAAGTGCCATGGTTGATGCTTCTTCTGGGAGCTTTGTTGTGTATAGCTGAAAGATGCTGCTTTCCTTCAAGGTGCATGAGATTCGAAGACTGTGAAGCTGACTCTTGCTGATGATGAGGATAATTTCACGAAGGAAAAGACACGGTTGTTATATGCACTTCCAGACATGACTATCGCATGAGGCTTACCGTCCATGATCATTCTGAACTCTGGGTGTGTATCTACGACCAAATGCGCTTGTGTGTATCTTGGGCCGTTGATGTTCAGCGATAACCCCAAAGCTGGGGAAGTGGGCAGCGATAAGATGCAGATGGCGGGGTTGTAGACAAGGATGGCCGTCGCTCGCCGGAGGCACTCGACCTCAGGCTCGAGAAACCTCCCCGCTGACAGCTGGTAGGTGAAACTCCACGTACCAAATGGCTTGAAACTTACAATCATACTGGCCGCCAGATTCACTTCAATATTTCGGTAGGCGTCGAGTCAAAGAGAGTGCACGCTTCCTGCAAGATATACTTCTTCGCCACGTTCTGTCTTACAGTTGCATCTGCCCTGGCTCTCATGGTCTAGTCATTCCATGGAGCATTGTGCCACTTTGTCGTAAGTTTTCGATGAAGAATGTGTGGGTTTGAATGCAAAGGGAGTCCAACAACACTAGAGCCACGTAGGTCGAAGATGATGAAATAAATCCAATGCTATGCAGGAGCTCAGTACTTATGGCTGAAAACTTTTCATCAACATATAAAAACAGGTGGAACATAAAAGATCGTTGACCTCCCAGCATAATGACCTTTCACATCCCACAAAAAGCAAGCAATGTGGACAAGCCCCTCCGTGTGGCCCTCGCCCAGGTCTCAGCCGTCGGCCGATGAGAGACTTTGCTCAAGGCTGACAGGATTGACAAGCTCTTCACTCTGGCGCGAAAGTAATGTTGACTGTAGCTTCGATGGCGCTTTTGTGGCTTTCGGTATTCTTCGATTGTATCCAGCTTCATAGCTACGATGCTTTGGCGTCCACATGGAAATTCCTGCTCGGACTGCTGACGTCTTGATTGGATGTAGCTGGTAAGAATAAGACCCCTCGACTTGATATGCTCGGGGATCTATAAGACGATGATTGCTTAACAATTAGGGGTCGCAATGAGACATTTGGTGCTGTGAATGAAAATGATTCCAAAAGGAAGAAGTCATTACAAGTGAAACCCGAGGACAATCAGGCCTTGAAAAAGACGCGTAGCCAATAGAATGCTAGTCTGCGCCTTACGTAATCAATGCACTTCTTGGAAAGAGAGCTTGAGAGTTCATCCTTCTTCCTTACGAAAACTTTGTTTTGAGTATTTCCGGATTATTTCACGATGAAGCGCACCGCCTTCATCCTCTTTCTCTTTCAAATTGAGATCCAAGCCCATTGGGCACATTAACAGACTTGTCAGCCTCGTGCTAAGATAACACCCGACGCCCAGACTTGCTTCATTCGCGCCACTCGACGCCCACTCTTGATTCTTATCTCAAGGTTTCCCTCGCCCCGATGCCTCCGGCCTGGCCTACGGCGATTGATGCCAGAGCTCTCTTCCCGCCGGCGACCATAGCCTTGTCAAATGGAGCCGGCGGCTTCAACGTTCACGACTCGTCCGATGGAAAGCGCTTCAAGTGGAGAGTTTTCTCTTCCTTTAAAGCCACAGGTGAGAACGTGGCTTGATGCATTCTCTCTATCATTTCTGAGCCTTTGAAGTTATCTATTCTATGCATGTGGGTTAGTGAACCTTCGAAAGAGCAGTGCCGATTGACATCTCCTCCACTTTCGCCCTTGCCAGCCTTTGTTGGTCAAAACCACCGCCTCATCATTGTCTTGCCACCTGTCGAGGCAATATATTCAGCCCAAACGATCAGCATCTTTGCTTTGGAGCTTGGCGAGTATTTCAAGCATCATTTTTCAAAATGGTTCCTTCCATTAAGATGTCACTCCCAAATGCTCGGCCTTACAGCTATGCATTTCCAATCGAGACGACAGCGCTTGTCATCATAGACATGCAGCGAGATTTTGTTGATCTCAATGGATTTGGATCAATTCAATGTGGAAATCCAGAGATTTTCTCGTCAGTCCGCAGCATTGTCCCCACAATACAGAAAGTCCTCGAAGTATGTCGTTCCACAGGTGTTCAGGTCATCCATACTCGAGAGGGGCACAAACCGGATCTTTCAGATCTGCCTGCTTCGAAGAAGTTGAGACAAGTAAGCAACCCCACGGGTCATCATACAATGGGAATTGGGGACCAGGGACCAATGGGAAGATTATTGGTTAGAGGCGAGTGGGGTCACGATATTATTGATGAGCTGAGGCCATTACCTGGAGAGCCAGTGATCGACAAGCCTGGAAAAGGAAGTTTCTGGTGTACTGGACTTCACCGAATACTGTTGGCCAGAGGCCTCACTCATTTGTTATTTTCAGGCGTGACGACAGAGTAAGTCTTTTGCGTCCTCTTCGAAACCTCACTGATTGACCCTAAAATAGATGCTGTGTGACTACGACTGTTCGAGAATGTCACGATCGAGGTTTCGAGTGCTGTATTTTATCAGACTGCACTGGTGGTTTCGATGCAGAGCAGACAAGGGTATCTATGGACACAGTGTGTGGCCAAGATGGCTTGTTTGGCTTCGTTGGACACAGTTCAGACTTCTTCTCAACTGTCTCGAAAGCACGAGAGATGACTCCACCTTCTACTCCACCAGCTACTGAAGATACACTGCCCTCGATACTTCAACTTCTACAGCGGTACAAAAACGGTCTGCTGATTCCTGAAGCAGTTGTCAAATCTGTGTTTGATCGAATCGAAAAGTATGAGAAGGTTGATTCAGCAGTGTGGATATCAAAGCAAACTAAAGAGGATGCTATTTGTGCCGCAAAAACTCTGACAGACAAGTACTCCAGGAAACCTCTGCCTCCACTTTATGGTATACCCTTCGCTTTGAAGGACAACATCGACGTCGAGGGCGTAGTCACGACAGCGACATGCGAAGCATTCGCTTACACAGCCAAATCCACGGCGCCAGCTGTCCAATTGCTCCTTGATGCCGGTGCGATGTATATTGGTAAGCTCAATATGGATCAACTCGCAACTGGTCTTTCTGGTTGTCGATCACCAGACGGCACACCACACAGCGTATACAGCAAAGACCATATTTCAGGCGGTTCATCCTCAGGATCTGCAGTCGCTGTCGCAGCAGGATTGGTATCGTTCACTCTCGGCACCGACACCGCAGGAAGTGGCCGCGTCCCAGCAGCATTCAACGGTATCGTGGGATACAAGCCAACAAAAGGCACCTTCTCGGCTCGTGGAGCCGTCCCTGCTTGCAAGAGTCTCGACACGCTTTCCATCATGGCACCAACTCTAGCTGAGGCGAGGAAAGTCTGGTTTGTGATGGATCAACACGATTCTCTGGATCCATTCGCCAAGAAACCTCTCAGTCTCGCGTTGTGGAAACAAGAATTCCGTGGTTATAAAGATGGAGGGTTTACCTTCGGTGTACCACCACCATCTATCATTTCGACATGCTCGAAGGAATACCAAACTCTCTTCGAAACTTCGGTCCAGAAACTGCGCTCTTGCGGTGGTCGTCTCGTAGAGATAGACTACACACCCTTCGATAAAGCAGCAGATCTCCTCTACGACGCTTCCCTCGTCCACGAACGGATAGCAAGTATCGGACCGGACTTCCTGACCACACATCTCAACTCACTTCATCCCACCACCAAGACAGTTTTCGAAAACGCTCTCAATTCTCCTCTGAAACCATGGAACGTATACCACGACCAAGCTCTACAAGCAGAATACACACGACAAGCGCAACTCACATTTGATACTCTGGAAGGCGGGATCGATGTTCTCCTGGTGCCGAGTACGCCGTGTCATCCAACGATCAAGGAGATGGGAGATGATCCGTTGGGGTTGAATGCTAAATTGGGTGTGTTCACGCATGCAGGTAATGTGGTGGATCTATGTGGTGTTAGTGTGAATGCTGGGTTTGTGGAGAAAGAGGATGGCGTGAGGTTACCGTTTGGTGTTACGTTTCTGGGTGGGAGTGGATATGATGGGAAGGTCTTGGATATTGCGGCTCTTTTTGAGGATGTTGTTAGGAGTGAGAAAGTCTGAGATTTTGAGGTGCGCAAGATGGTGATGGATATGGGATATGATTCATCCTGACATCTTTAAGGTGGTGGCATTCGGGCGTTGGGACATTGATTGATCGATCCATGTATTGCCATGTGAGCATGTTCAATATTATATTTTTGAGACCCCATTCATATGATCTTGTCAGGGTACATCACTCCACACTTCTTCTGCCACAAATTGAGAATCCAGCCAGTGTTCTGTCCCTCTACTTGAACTACAACACTTATCACTGGCCCCCAGGAGAGGAAAAACCTCTTGAAAAAAGAAAGGTACCATCTCAGGCGAAAGTGAAAGCCTACATATGGAATGAACAAGTTTGTTTGTGAGTGACTCGATCGAGACATGTTCTCAGCGTGGTTTTGATATTGGTTTTGGTTTTGGTTTTTGATTCGATCTTGGATTCGAGCTTGGGTACCCCTGGTCAGATCTGCCACTCACATGACATGTCTTGCTAAGTCAAGACAACCTTGAAGCTTTTGAGATCCTGCCATTTTTTAATTTGAGAAATTGTGGCGATATTGGATAGGTTCAGTCTATGAGAATAAAGAGATAGATTAGGGAGACCCAAAAAGATGCTAATACCAGTGCTAAGCACATGCTGCTTACAAAGAACTCGTGCGCAATGCGGCCGGCGCACCGCACCACCGCATCACCGCCTCTTCTTCCTCTCGGCCGCATTCCATAAGCAATCTCTATTGGCTCGATCGGTTCTTGTCATCATTCACCTCACCGCAGTATGCGTCTGGATGCTCCCTCTGATGGAACGCAATACGGAGAAGATGCCATTGGTCCATCCATACTCGAAAGTCAGCATGGCAACCTTAGAAGCGAGAAACCACGGAATACCGTGGTGGCTCACCAGCATAGCTCTGACGCGGATACCATGAAATAGAGATGCGTCCTTCAAGATGCTTCATAATTAGAAGTCTCGTGAAGTGAAAGATGGCGATGGTAGGAGGTAGTTTATTAAGCAGAACAGAGATGGCTATGCATTGGATGAGGATATAAGATGGTTGAAGAGCCCAGCAGTATTCGCTCTTCACTTCAATCCAAGCACATCAACAACATCAAAACATCATCATCTCACATCCATATACCTAAAAATTTAGAATATTTCAGATCACTCGAAATGTCTCCAACAACCTACCTCATCACAGGAGCAAGTCAGGTGCGTACTTCCAGTCCTAGCCTTGGCTCGTCCCAGCTAATACCCTCCCAGGACTTGGTTTCGGCCTCGTGAAGACTTATCTCTCTCGCCCCAACAACAACATCATTGTCGCTGTCCGCGATCCATCCAAAGCGTCAGCCCTCGAAGCTCTCAGCAAGGGAGAAGGCAGCACTTTGATCCTCATCAAGATCGACTCCAGCTCGCATACCGACGCTTTGGAGGCTATCGCATCTCTCAAAGATGAACACAAGATCACCACTCTGGATGTTGTCATCGCCAACGCGGGTATTTCAAACACCCTTGCCCCGGTTTCCACTGTCCCTCTCGCTGAAGTCCAGGAGCATTTTAACGTCAATGCCATCGGACCACTTTTGCTGTTCCAAGCTGTCTTTCCACTGCTGGAAGATGGGTCGAAATTCGTTATTATGGGTTCAGCCATGGCAACTATCGGAGCTATGGAGCAAAGACCATTTCCCATGGCTGCGTACGGCGTGAGTAAAGCTGCGGCAAATTACTTCGCTCGAAAGATTCATTTTGAGAATGAGGGATTGGTAGCTTTTGTTCTGGATCCTGGGTGAGTGTCTATTTCCTGACATTGGGGGAGTGGTTGCTGATGTGTGGATGTGATAGATTTGTGCAAACCGACATGGAAAACACAGGCGCAAACTTAGCTGGCATGGATAAGGCTTATGCGCCGGTTGATGAGGCTGTTGCTGGGTTGGTGAAGGTTGTCGATGAGTCGACGAGGGAGAAGACTGGTGGTCGCTTTGCGATCTGGGAGGGAGGAGAGTTCCCATGGTAGAGGTCGCGGGTAGTGGCGCGGGTGAAGGTTAGAGGTGGAGATCATGTTACGATGCTTCTTTCATCATGTTAGGTTTGTAGATTGCGCTCGTTTCATTTACTGCGACGAGCCTTAGAAATCTTTTTGTTGTTGTTGTTGTTTGAAAGTACGTCAGGGGCGTGCCTCGCTTCGCACTTTTCTTGATGAGTCGCTTCCGAAGCTCCTTCCCTTTCATAAACGTTTCGAGAGGTTGACGTAACACCCGTACACTCTCCGCACCAGCAATTTACGAAAGTAAGTCAAATGATTCAGCGCTAGTCAAAGGAAGCTAGTGAACTTTCCAGCACTTGTTTATTGTCAAGTTCTATGACCTTTCGCAGCTCTTGCTAACATTAACTTACAACATCCGCATTTCCGCATTTCCTCCTTTCACACACACCTACACAATACACACTCCTGATCAACGCAAGGAGCCTTTTTTCAACACCAGGACTCTACTCATATCATGAGGGTTTCTACACCAAACGTCTTGGCCCTTCTTCAGCTTGGCCTTCTTTCATACTGCCGCGCAGACTCCAGCCGCAACGAACTCGGACAATATCAGAACAACCGCGAGACTACACTCCCTCCAAGCATGGATCACGAACGAAGATATGTACCGTTGACAGCTCCAATGGGATCCGTACTCACAAGCGCTGCTCCAGCGGAAACAGGTTGCACGCCATATCCCTCGGCCCTGATCGGAGCCTTGAGCTCGAGCCTGCTCACTTGCCAACATGACCTGTCGCCTGTCTCGGGTGCACCTTCTTTTACATTCACCGCACCTTCTATCAGCATTACTAGCGCTGGTCGACCAACGTTGCCTCCATGCCCACCTCGCGCTCCTGGAAACACTCTATCACCACTTGGATGTACAGAAACCAGTGCCATATTGGGAGTCTCAAATGCGCCTTCATCGACATTTACCGCACCATCGATCACATTCACTGATAGTGGAAAGCCGACTATTCCCTGTTTTTCAATACATACTTTGGACACTACTTTTGGGCCAAGTGTATGCACGGAGCTGCACATCCCTACCATTGGCCTCGTCGCAACAGCACCGGAAGATAGCACAAAGATACCCTCGTACCTCGCCCGAGATCTTGAACCCACCACCGTTTCTTTTGTTTTACAACCAAGTTCAAGTGACAATTCTTTACACCGCGAACCCGAACCTACATCAATGTCGCCCACCACAGGACCTGCAGATGGAGCTTCAGCAAACCCATCTTCTCCGGCAGGAGAAACAGGTTCCAATCCACCAGCAGCAACTTCCAAGAAAAGCGGCGCCAACATGGGCAATAGGCCTTCAATGTCCGTCCTGCTCGT
This sequence comes from Helotiales sp. EF0021, assembly GCA_000292665.1. NCBI lineage: Eukaryota > Fungi > Ascomycota > Leotiomycetes > Helotiales > Helotiales sp. EF0021. Next base: position 169,810 of record AIET01000402.1, read on the forward strand.
TTGTGCTCTGCTAGTCCTGTTCTTCGTATCACCTTCCTCGGCCTCAACTTTTACAACTTCGACGAGTTACCCGACAACCACAAACGTCCCTTCAGGTGGAAGTCCGAGTCAGTGTCCAAATGATCCTAGTGCCCTCTGTCTCGGCAAAGTCACTGTGGTTTCTAGCATCGTAGCACCACCTACTGCTCCTCTTTTGACTCAGACCATCACAGCAACACTGTCTTCCATCTCGAGTTCTGCGGCAGCACCGCCAACACCTGAATCGAAAATCTCTAGTCCTGCAGCTCCAGTCCCTTCCCGCTGCTCAGACGATGTCAATCTCATGTGTATCGGATCTGCTACTGTGGGCAGTATTGCTCCTAAACCATCAGCTCCTCCCTCTTCATCTATCATGGCATCCCCTGGAATTTCGCTCTCGACATACGAGTCTGTTATGACTCTTTCATCGTCGGGCTCAGCTTACAGTACGATGACGATGTCCGACATTATTGCGGTCCCTCCTACGACTAGTGAAGAGAACTCGCCAGTAACCTCGACAGTGCAGCAAACAATGACGCTAGTGCCAAGCACAACAGTGGGAACCAGTGTAATTTCTCAATCGCAACGACCTACTGCATCGCTTCATAATGCGGCAAAGAGTAGCAAGCGACCTCCGCGAGTCTTCTTCGTCCCCAACATGTTATTAGCATTTTGCTCGTCAACGTTAGCGGCTCTGACGTCCGAGATCACCTCCATTACAGAGTGGGCACAAGACTTACCTACACCATGTTCAGCAGACCCTCAAAATGGATGTTTCGGCACGACTCCCGCAACTTACTTCTGGACTGAAACGCCGCTGGTTTCGATCCCATCCATCCTGTCTACCCCTCCCGTTGTCACTTCGACGATGACAGACACACAGATGCCACTCTCACCACCTGCTTCCACTTCATTAGCAGTCTCTGTGATGGGTCCCACATTCTGCCATAATATGAGCGAGATATGCGTTGGTACTTCTGTCATCGGACCAACTCAATGTGCTTCTGATACAAGCAAGATGTGTGTTGGAACCGAGGTGGTTCAACCTGGTGGGCCGATCTCAATCATTACCACTGATACAAAAGGCAGCCTCACTACTGCAGCCTCCACAACCTCCGAGTCGGTCTCCGTTTCTACGGCGCAGAGCACGACCACAGTCCAAACATTAACGCCAACTCATACTAGCTCGACTTCAAGCACTATAGCCACTTCACAGAGCACACCTTCCCAAGTGAAAAGTTCAAGCAATTCTAGGAGACAACCTCCCAAGATCTTCCTCCTATTTTGTGTGCTCTTGACACTCTGGCCTGTGTTCACATTCGCCGCTACTCCAACAACTTCACCTGTGTCCACGACTTCTTCTATGTCCAAAACTTCTATGCCCACAACTTCTATGCCCACAACTTCTATGCCCACAACTTCATCTATGTCCACGGCTTCTTCTACGCGCACAACTTCTTCTGTGTCCACAACATCCAATGCTGGCGATAGTTGCCCTAGAACATCGGCATTGGCTCATGTGGGACACGCTGAGGATTTAGATAAAAGAATGCCAAAGAAGAAGAAGACGAATACGAAGACAGAAACTGCAAGCCCAACCTGCACTGCAAAGAGCGCAGGTAATACGGCCAAGAAGATTCCAAAAGTCTTCCTCCTCTTATCTGCTTTTCACAGCCTGGCCTGTTGTCACGCTCGCTGCTACCCTAGCATCGCCATCTACCTCCACATCGTGCAACGATGGGCCCGCAGGATGTCTTGGGACTCACCCAGTCCCTGCAACTTCTGTTAATTCAATCCCGCTCGGGACTAGCTATCGAAATCAAACTGGATCTATGTATCTGTATTCGCATCACAAATCTTCCACCGATTCACTTCAATCAACATCTACCGAAGTGGAGACGAGTAGCACACCTCTTCAGTCCTCTACCGCTCCCGTTCCAGGATTACCCATATCTTCTCCCACGAACAGCCCAACCGCCACCCCATCGACAAAGAATGGTGCCCAGAAGCTAGCAAATTCCTTGTTTCCTCTTGCAGTTGGCATGTTCGTATTGTTGATGCCAATTTGAGGAATGGCAGCTATTGAATTCGGCGGAAGGCATGACGAATCCAGCGTGTAGGTTGATGGGTATTTACTGGGACATTAGATGGAGAGTCTTGATCCACTAATCATGGTCAGATTTGAAAAGAAGTATGATTGAGTTGTATGATATTACTAGATATCGTTGCTTTTTCGAAGGTATTACTTGGAGAAGGAGTTCACTTGATTTAGACTTTCTAGATAGTGAAAACAGTCAACCAAGGCATTCTTGACTTGTGCAACATCGGCAAGCAATCTCATCGTGCTATAATCCCAAATGTCGGATGCTGATCATGAATTAGAACTTTGTAATGGACCACGTACCCCTTGAATAACCTGGTGTCCCAGATATCATGGAGCACAGTCAAAGCCAAGAACCCGAGGAGTGTTCTACCAGCCTCGAACCCCGATACTTCGAAATACTTGACAAACAGCATACATGTACACAACCACGTGATAGGAGTAGCACTTGCACACATGTCCACAATGTACGAGGCCATCTGTTCCCTTTCACCCCCAGGTCCTATATTTCCCCAGCTTTTCCCCACAGATTCATCCTTTTCTCTACCCTTGTTCTCAATTTCCTTCTCAAGAATATCATGCGAAATGGATCTCTCACTCCTATCCCTCATACTTACAACCCTTCGTGATCCTCTCCTCGCTCTCACCTCCGCTCACCTCTTACTATACGTCGCACTCCTATTCCCTCCTTTGAGATTAAGGCATGCGAAATTAGCGTTGTCATTTCTGCCAGTGATAATAGCAGCTGATGTTTTTGCCTGGAATAAAGGATTAGGGTTCGTGGCTGTGGGACATGGATTTTGGTGTATTGAGTTGATTGGGCGGAGGAAGGTGAGGGAGGAGTTTGTGACTGTGAGGTATGGGTGGGTGGAGGCGGGCAAGAAGGAGGTAGTAAGGAAGCATAGTGAAAAGAAAGTGGAGATAATTTGGAGGGAAGCATATCCTGAGAAGTTCTGGAGGAGAGTGGGGTGGGTTAATAACCTGATCTGTTCTTTGAAGTTTGTGGGTTGGGACACTTCTCTCCCGACTTCTTCTGCCTCCAACACCACCGTTACCGAGAGAGCGACGACTACTTCCAAAACTCCCATCCATAAGTCGGCCCCAAGAATCAAATTCCTCTCAATCGAAATAGCGCGAACAATCATCTGTTTCCTCATCCTCGACGCCATAAACTTCTACACCCATTTCGACCCATACTTCCAAATCTCCACTCCCATAACCGAGCCCTTCCCCCGACGTCTCCGGACCTTTTTAACCACTTACCACATACATCATATACCACCACAAGGACTCCGTATCTTGATCGTTGGAGCCCAACAGTATGCTACCTTCTCGCTTATCGGTTCTGTTCCTGCGTTGCTGTTCGTAGGGCTTGGAGGAATAAGGATCAAAGGGTTGAGATTGGTTGGGGAATGGTGGGGAAGGCCTGAGAATTGGAGACCTATTATGGGTGGATTTGAAGGAGTGAATGAGGTGTGGAAGAGGGGTTTGAGCGGGTTTTGGGGTGCGTTTTGGCATCAGCTTTACCGTCAAGTATGTCCTCCGCCTACCCATGCACTCGTTTCGAAATTTCTTTAATTGGCCCACACTGACAAGACAAAGATGCTCACGGGTCCATCCATATTCATCACCTCGTGCCTCGGCTTACCCCCGAAATCTCTCCTGTCGAGGACTATCAAGATAATTCTCACTTTCCTCCTCTCCTCCATCCTCCACGTCGCCACACTCCCCGACCCATCGTCACCCTCTTTCACAGACCTGAATCGACTCAACTACTGTTCATTCTTCTGGATTCAAGGTTCTCTCGTGCTTCTAGAAACACTTGTTTCCTATAAGTTTGAACAGATAAACTCAAAAAGACCAAGATATCGATGGAAAAAAATGGTGTTGGGGGTAGTGAGGGTATGCTGGGTTATAGGAACGCTGTACTGGACAGGTCCGTTGATAGTGGATGAATTGGTTAGGGTGGGGAGGGCTTTTGGTTTAAAACAACCTGTTGTTCTTACATTGCCGAAGAATTGAAGTTCCAATGAGAAGGAAGGTGGTAGTGAGGCTCCGAAGTTGATGGGGGAGGAAGGTCTGGTTATCTTGGATCATTGGAACGAAGTAAGTTGATGAGATGTAAGGATTTGAATACTGTAACAAGCGACGATACCGTACACCCTCAGCTTGTATCTAATTACTTGGTTTGACAAAGCAATTTTTCCCAACCGCGGATTTCAGAGTGCTGAAAAGTAAATCTGCCTGCCAAGTTCAATACTCCACGAGCACCGAAACCCCGCATTCCCAAGCAATGAAGAGAACCTCACCTGCGCCTGGAAAACGTCCTGGAAAATGAATCCCGAGTCCTTGCATCTATCGCATCTGATAAAAGCTCACCCCTCAAAATCCTTCCCGAGATCATCAACTCACACCGCTTCAATGTGAGATCCCGCATCGCTTGAGCACAAAGAATGATCACTAAGTGGCTGACACAACCACAGCCTCTTTACGCCTCACCCTTACTTTTTCCATCTAGCAACCAAACACATCATAAATCAGCAAAGAGCAAAGGGCATCTGAAACGAAACAAAAGGTTACCAAAGAAGCAGTCAGCCGAGCCACGATATGAGGAGTCCAAAAGTTTATGTTTGGATGTGTTGGCACTTGCCAACTGTTCCATATCAAGCCTCATATACCCATCATTCGGTAGACAAACGCAGGTGTGAGTAAGCTGAAATAGTATGGTATCGTTGTATTCTATGACTCGTAATTGCAACTGGTATACACAAACAAATCTGATGCTATTCTCAGAAAATCATGCTCGGAAAATCATGCAAGCGGAAACCCGCATCACAAGGCTGACACCGAGTATTGGACTGGCGCATTCGGGATACAATCCCAACGCCTCATGCGCCCCGCCAGAAAAAAACGCCATGCAACCCTCAATCAGCCCAGTCCAGTCCCAAAGTCCCATTTTGTGTGCAGTGAACCACCCAATCGCTAGCATGATACAGCATTAGGACCCAGCCTCAATATTTCTCTCTTCATCCGTATCCATATCATCAAGTCGTATTGTACAGCCCTGGTCTAGATCCCAGAGACCTGGGAATATTCCATGATCGAGGCGTCGATCAGAATTGATTCGACGGAGGCGGTCTCGAGCCATTACCCCAGAGCGCATTATGCACTTCTGGATGTCCTGGTCCAGCTTTCTCGTTCATCCTCATCTGCTGACCTTGACTTTGATTCGGTACCATCTCCCACTCCTGTTCCCTCTCCTGTGCTCTTTGCTGCCGTAACTCCTCCCTATATCTGTCTGCTGATGTCTGCTGAGGAGCATAAGGCGGTTGTATGACGTGACTCTGATACTCCTGAGAGTCTTGGGGCCCTTGTGGTGCATGACTTTGATATGCTTGATAAGGCTGTGATGTTGATCCCGTCATCGCCATCCCTATATCCCCGCCTTGTAATCTAGGATTTTCTTGCCTCCTTATTGTGCCTGGTGTAGGATTCTGGACTACTAGGCGATCAGGGCCGGAGCCCTTCGATGGATCGTCGTAGCGACGGCCTCCCGCCACGATATCTTGCCCATTAGCATCGTATCGTTGGCGTGCTGGGACGTATCCTCCTGGATTTAATGGATGTGGTTGTGCGTTCTGAATCAGTCCAGCCTGTGCTTCATCGTAGACTTCCTCATTCTTGTCATTTGTTTGAAACTTCGGTAGACCGAACTTGCTCCTCCTGAATTCCTCTGCGATGGGAAGAGATTCGGTTCTCTTGTATGCAGTATCGAAAGTAGGCTCCAGTGCCATATCGTTCTCGTTGGGTAGATTCATCTTGTAGGATGGATCGGTTTCTCTATGCTTACGTCCCACGAATAACCATCTCATTCCTCGTGCGAATGCTTTGACCAAGTCCCATGGATTCATAGCGTCAACGAATGCCTTCATACCCAAAAACCCTCCCTGATTAGGTCCAATCTCGTTCTTGAAACCCGACATCGGATAATCAATATTCTTCGGTGACTGATAGGGCTTCCATGGGTAGGCGAATATATGCAAGACTGCAAAGAGAGCCATCTCAATACACAAAAGTAAAGCTGGTATGCCGACCTTCAGATCTGGATACGCTACTTTGGCTGTAGGAGCTACAACATTGAATGTTGACGAGGTGAGAATGCTGATCATGAAACTCTGCCAGAACGACAAAAAGATGACCAATTTAATAGCCAGAACCTTGAGGAAGGGGCTGTGAGGCTTCAAGTCCACACGGAGCTGGACGTAGAACTGGATGACCATGTACATCGCAATTGTAACTGCTATACTTTCAATCACCAGAACCTGGCCATATTAGCTCGGTCTCCAAATTATGGGCGGATGAACATACCCAGATATGCGCAAATATGGGTGAGTTAGAAGATTCGCAGTATTTCCCAAAATACTGAGTAACCACAGCTGTAATGGTCATGGCAACTCGAATGAAGCAGTACTGGTATATGCCCGTCCAGAGGATATTGAACCAAGTCAATCCACTCCTCGGCGTTCTCCAAGGGCCTCTCTGCCCGCCACAACATTTCGCCTGCCAATTCACTGGCCATACCCATTTCTTCGGCTCGATACCTCGGAAGTACATCTTTTGTTCGTGGAGATCGGGCGCGACATAGTGGCAGAGGAGCGCAAAGAAGGATGCAATGGCGAAAGCTTCGTAACAGTCGGATATGACCTGGAAATAGATCGCATGGTAGTAGTAATAAAAGGAGAGGAAGGATGCCGCGGCATAGACTGGTATCATGAATAGGATTCGAATAATGCTATAAACTGTCAGTCTGGGAACATGTTCTGAGTGAGGCAACATACTGTCTCTGCTCGTAAGGTTTGGTGTAATGCAGCGCATGCATGAATATCAAGTAGAGAGATAACAGGATCGCGATCAGAGCGCATGATGCTGCAATGATCAATCCCAACGTATGAAAGGTCATGTTCCCTACAATGGGTATTTCCGATTCCCCAACTGCTTCCCGTTAGCACTTGTCCAGTACTTCAGTAACCCGGGGATCCTACTTCTCATATCATCCAGCGTCGAATTACATGTTCCATTTATCGTGAGAAGAACCATTTTCGCAATTATTGCTCATCAGAGCCGCAGATCGAGGGGAGTGCACCACGGCGCAGAGGTATCCTGATCGTACGTCCTCCAGATGATGCCGGTATGTTGCGCCCTTCCTATCCAGTTCTTGCAATCGCGATCGTGTCCTTTGTCGTCTCCTTCAATAAATCGTGGAATGTCGCAGATGATGAAGCTCCAATTTCCCTCTTGCCGCTCGAGTACCAGGTACTTTCGTTTGTGGATAACCAGGTTCCAAATCTCAGTCACTCTCGCGCAAACACTCCAACAACAATCACTTCGTCACAATCGTTATTCTCTGAGTCGCAAAGGGGTATCAAGAGCAAGAGGCGCAAAAGTCATAAAGGAAGGACGAGATACTTGACAAAGGAGCGAAAACCGGTCGGTCGGGATGGTGGTTTGAGAGAGCAGTAAGATCCGCAACAGATGGGGCTGTGTGAACCTCGCGTCGCAGCTTTTGCGTGGTGCAAAATTAGAGAACGCGGCGTTCTGCAGGCATAAAGTCTTGGCGGTTGACCAACCCTCACTGTATTTCGAGGCTCGCGAGGTTTACAGGCCCGTCACCGCGCCCCTAACTGCCCTAAAGAGGATTTCCTTACGAAGGGTTGGTATGCACTGCCAGATGCAGCGTGGGACGAGGCTGATCCGCCGAATGAATGTCGGGCATTACAGAAGAGGGGCGTTGGATGAAACGAGGCGGTGAATTTCGTGGTTGGTTACGTTGTTGCATTGCTGCTTCCACGAATATTTACTGCTCTGTTCTCGTCCATCCTTCATCCTCGTCCTTTCTATTCGCATGAAGAATCCCATCCCTCATCCGCGCTCTCATTCGTAGAGGCTTCAGGCTGTTCAACTGGCTACATACTTCTGCAGCCTGAGGTCATCCGCGGATCCTCATCTTGCGAGACTTCCCGCAACTTCTTATTCACCATTCACCACCACCATCCTTCACCCGGCTTGGAGGTTTGAAGATAAAAGACAAGCCCTTGGACAAGTGGACGAGCCTTCTCTTTCGCAGAATAAGGAGTCCCACGAACTTTCTGCATATCCGACGAACCGCCAAGCAGTGTGACCATCCCATGAAACATCATGCAATGCCTTAAATACATATCACGTGCGCCAACTGATCTGTAAGCTCCATGGCTGTTCAAGGGCCAGATGGTTGTCGAAGCTCAAAGTATGAAGCTGCTCCTCAAACAGTTCTTTCAAACATTCGTTGTCGTTGTCGTCGTCGTCCACAAGAAGCTTTTGAAGCTTCGCCAACTCGCTTGGCCGAAGCTTGAGCATGAATAGCTTCGTCAGCACATGTACAAGAATACCCCCACTTCGTATTGTCTCCAGTGCCTGACTAGCCATCGTAAAGAAGTCCAACGACAATTTCCTTGCTCGTGTTCTCAAAACGAGTCGGTCAGCATCAATACTGCTTATTGGGAGTATCCATACGAGGAGTCGAGTTATTACCCTGCATTGATAAACCTACACATTTGCATGCTCATGCAGCGTGATGGTAATGCTCCAAATCTATAGAGACTGTCCATCCAGCGCTCCAACGCCCTACAAGCGAGGTATGGAAGATAGGATGGATATGCGCGAGTTCGTCGCGCATCTTGGAAGCTACATGCTGCTTTGTGCATATAACGCAAGTCTCAGAGCATCTCCGCATTCAAATGATACCCATACTGTACAATATCCCTACAACGCCAGCCAGATGTCACTTCCATTTCCCTCAATTATCATCAACCCACTGCTCGATTTTATCCAGCAAATCCTGCTTCTTTCCCGTAGCCGACAAGCCCTTAACTTTCATAAAGTCCCTCAACTGCGGAAGTGTGTGTTTACTCAAACCTCCACTATCAATCAACGACCTCAAATCAGCAACACTGATATCAGTGAGAGCCTCCTCCTGCTTCTCGGTCTTGACTCTTTTCTTTGGTGGCCCTTTCGGCGCATCATCGTCGTCATCATCGTCAGGCCTCACATCTGTTCCATCAATTCCACCATACCGCTTTTTCTTGGATTGGTGAGTCTCTTCTGCCAGTAGTTTCTTCCACTCCTGCATACATTCTCCTGCTCTTTTGTGAATCTGTCGGTATTTGGGAAGAGTTTTGTCTTCTGGCTCATCTGGAACTTCATCTCCAAGAGCCATGGCCTGAAGAATTCGGTAATGCCACTGGAGTGATGGATTTGGGTATTTTCTGGGGTCGTAGATTCCTTTTGGGAGTTGCAACTTATAAGAGTGTTAGTGTTCGAGTACAAAATACTTGATAAGATGAGTGGAGAGATGCAGTAGTCATAGAATGTGATGTCTAGCTGACGTTATGTCTCCAGAAAACTCTTGGTATACACAAAGGAGAAACACACTTTAGAATCTTCTTCGAAACTTTCGTCGTCGACGCTGGGTAGACGTACCTGCTGAACAGCTTTTCGCATTAAATTCGTCAGCTCGTCGGAGGCCTTCAGAGGCTTCGGCTGTGGACCAGGTTCTCGAAGATCGTCTGCAAATGGTAAAGGGTACAGCCAAAGGCCAGCGGGAATGACTTGAACATGGTTGACGTCAAATCTCTCTTCCGAAGGTAAAATGGCGACTAACAAGGGCGATGAGTTTTTTCTTGCGATAAACCACGCGACACCCATGACCTGACTCTTTACAAGCTTCTTCCAAAGTGCTGAGAATACGCGAGTGGACCCAATGTAGTCCTCTTCACTTGGGTAGATGAACGTAGATTTCTTGACCGAAGCCCATATCGGAAGCATAGACTGAGGCTTGAATCCGATGATCCGCAGTACGGGAGATCCGAAGTTCTTGAGCTCCTTCTGCTCCCCCGGTTCGAATATGATTGTGGTACCACCGAATTTGTATCCTTTCTTAACAATGTCCTTCTCTACTTTCTGACGGGCCATTGAACCTTCCGCAAACTTTATGGTGTCTCCTTTGGCAAGCTCGGCCTGCTCGCCATCGAGGGATATGAAGGTCTTACGCGCTGGCTGTTGCTTCTGGAGTAAGTTGTAGCCTTTAACCGATATCTTCAAGCCTGGTCCAATCTCGACTGGAAGATGAGAAAATAAACTTCTCTTTGCGACCTGTCTAGAATTGATGTCCGATATAAGACTGCCCAGCAGTGAAATCCCGTTTTCGCTTTGTGACTTGAAGTTGCTGGGTGCTATAGCCAGATCCGTACCTTCTGCAGGATCGCGATAGATGATGTCCTATCCAATGATTAGGTGTGTTAAAGATATCTTTCGTGATGACTTACATCATAGAATTTCGAGCGGTCAAATTCATGATCTGGATGAGAGATTGGAAAGAGCTCGATGATAACACCCAAATCATAAAGATCTTTCGCTCTAGTATGAGCTTGTGTCCTCAATGCCTTATCATCGGCATGTGGTCCATCTTGGTCGGTGATTATAAAAAGTCTTCGTGAACCAAAGTTTGGTGCTCTCGTGGTAAAGATCTGGTTCGCGCAGAAGAGCATGTTAGACATGGATACAGGCTCAGTTGCTGGCTTGAGAATTTCCTGCGCATCATCCTCATTGTTGACAACAGCTCTGAGAAGCTTAACATCTTCTGCAGCTGGTATGTTCAAGTCGCTCAGCAGATAACAGTGAGGGTATTGTATGCCGCCGCGATTGCCTTCATCGTCCTGGAATTTCGACTCCTCCGTGCCAAATAGTAAGACTCCCATCATATCTTTCGGACTTGATATAATCCGTTGCTGCATGATCTGATATGCGCACTTGATAGCAGCCAGTGTCGCGCTGTCCTTCTCGGCCTTCTTGTCGTCTGTGGGTGGAGGAGGGGCAAGCATTGTCTTGCTGACATCAATCGCGAAGAGAACGGCATCCTTCTGTGCAATATAGTCCTACCATAGTTAGCACATATGTCGAAATTCTGAAAAGAGTGCCAACAGCGTCATCTAGCTCGTCTTCATCCTCTTCCTCCTCATCCGACTTCTTCTTCCAGCTATCTTTGTCCGCCATGATGCTGGTAATATTGGTTTGTGGAGGATCGGCCAAAGTTTTGGGATACAAAATCGCGAGGAATTATTCGTGGAGAATGGTGATATCTTCTACTGGGTCGCATTGATAGAGGAGACAAACGCGTCGGAGTGAAAATAGGCAGTCGCGCAAGGCACTGAGCGTTAGCATCTCGCGCATTCACGTGGTAAATAGCCAATAGCGTCCCTCGATATTTGCCTTCGTCATCATCAGCGGCCGCAACAACCTTGTAGATCTTAAGCACAAAGCGTCTGATCTGACTCGTCTGGCCTCTACTCAACCTCGGCGATGTTGAACTTATAACACCTATCTCTTCTCAATTGAACATAAACCACAATGGCTTTCCGTAGCCCCATTTCACAGCTCACCAAAAGAGCTTCGCCATCAACGATATCGAAGTTTACAAATACGCCTCTATCTCCATCATGGCAGCGGAACAGCGCGGATCAACTAAGGAACTTTGCTACTCCAGGACCTCCAGTCACCCAGAATGCGACGGGGTCCAAGGGACCAACAGCAATGGTCTTTATGAATATGGGAGGACCATCAACCACCGATGAAGTGAAAGATTTCCTGAGCCGACTCTTTGTATGCCCCCGCCCCGCCCCTCCACAGCTCCCTCTCTCTAACCACACAATAGGCCGACGCAGATCTTATTCCCCTTGGACGGTTTCAGAATTATCTCGGACCTTTGATTGCGAACCGACGGACACCCAAGATTCAAAAACAATATGCAGAAATTGGTGGCGGATCTCCCATTCGCAAATGGTCGGAGTATCAAGCAGCAGAAATGTGCAAGATTCTGGACAAGATATCCCCCGAGACAGCACCACATAAGCCTTACGTTGCATTTAGATACGCCAATCCCTTGACGGAGGAAATGTACAACAAACTATTAGAGGATGGTTTTGGTGGCGGAAAGGGTGGCCGGGCGGTGGCCTTCACACAATATCCACAATACAGCTGTTCTACAACCGGAAGTAGCTTGAACGAATTATGGAAATGGAGGAATAAACTAGAGGGGAAGGGTCCCGGGGATCTAGCTGGTGGAGGCAGTGATGGCACGATCAAGTGGAGTGTGATTGACCGATGGCCAGTACACCCAGGACTTGTCGATGCCATTGCGCTCAACATTGAGGACAAGCTTGCTGAATTCCCCGAGAGCGAGAGAGACGATGTCGTCCTTCTGTTTTCTGCCCACAGCCTGCCTATGGACGTGGTGAACAGAGGTATGTTGGACACCTAGGCTAATCCTAGATATTATGCTAACAACATCTCAGGAGACCCATATCCCGCAGAAGTAGCTGCGACAGTCAACGCAGTTATGCAACGGATGAAGCATTCCCATCCTTACCGTCTTGTCTGGCAATCACAAGTCGGACCTAAAGCATGGTTAGGTGCGCAAACCAGCGATACTGTGGAAAACTACGTCAAGAAAGGCCAGAAGAATATGATTCTTATTCCAGTCGCATTCACATCCGACCACATCGAGACCCTATACGAATTAGACAAGGAAGTAATCGGAGAATCCGGCCACGTGGAAACCATCAAGCGATCCGAGAGCTTGAACGGGCATCCGGTTTTCATCCAAGCCTTGGCAGACATTGCAAAGTCACATTTGGATAGTGGAGAGGTTTGCAGTAAGCAGATGGGACTGAGATGTCCCGCCTGCACGAATGCAAGATGTGCTGAGAGCAAGAAATTCTTCGCTGGTCAAGGAGCTGGAGAGACATTTGCAGTCTAGTCATTTGGAAGGCTTGATTTTTGGTTTAAGTTTAAACTGTACTTTTATGGTAACACTAAATTGTAAATATGGGACTCGAACAGGAACGAGTATTCAGGACACCTCTACCAGGTAGTAGGTAGGTAACTCTACAGGACATATCAGGTGATCCGGAGTGCATCGATGGCGCCGTGCCAAGGACCTTGTGTTGACAAGGTTAATATGCAACCAAAAATGAATACCGTCATCACTTTTCCTTCTTGCGGATGCAGAGCTCTGAAAGGATGGTAATTCGTCCAAGATACTGCAACGGTCGAAACGGCGAGCCTGAAGATACAGAAGTTGTATATCGTACGCGTAATTGTGCATAATGAATGCCTGTTCCCTGCATAATTGAAGTGTTCCTTTCCACAGAGTACCCTGCCCTCGCCAGATATCTGGATCGGATCGCTCAGATATCGATCCTCCGCTGTTAACCCCGTCCCCGTGGCGCATCCCGACGCCTCGGCATCCTTGTTGCTGGATTATCAAGCAGGGCAAGCACCAACGCACCAGCAAGAATCCCACTCAGGCTTTGAAACCCACAAAATCCTTGAGAATGGCATTCTTTGATACGCTAACTTCCTCGTTTCAGAGGCATTGAGCGATCGAATAAGGCTTGGTTACGTATTTTGGTTCCTGATAGCAGGGGTTTTATGGCTGTGCTCACCTCAGAAGTCCGGAGTGCTCCACGTACAGGTACCCTCTCCCACCAGCCTATCTTGGATAGAACGGCATTCTTGATAACGACCTCATACCCCATTTTCGAATAGATGTGATCCCACCGACAACATTCCCCTTTCCTCAACCCTGAAATTGGTGCCTGAAGTCTTCGTGATCTGGCTGGAGGAATCCCGAATGCGATAGCTTTGCGACAGAGGACCTCCATGTCAAGACGAACACGATAAGAACCGAACCTCCAAACCGCCATCATGAGTGACGAAATCCACAGCGCAGGGCGCTCAGAGGAGCAGCAGACTCAGAGAGAACATTGGGGAGCAAAAGACTCATTGAGGAGGAATGCCGGATACAATAGGAAATCCTCGGATGAAGTCACTCCATTGCTGGCCGGTGGACATGGGGATGACAATGATAATAACCGGAGAGGATCTGAATGGGAAGGCCACGCAGACTTTGAAGGTTTAACGTGGTGGCACCGACCTTCTGTACGATATCCAACGTCCTTGTGGAGATGTTGCACCGTCAATCTCAAATGCGTCAACTAACAAGACCACAGATGTACTGGCTCCTGCCTCCTTTCTTCCTCTTCGCGATTGCGGGAGGGGGAATCATGGTGCCGAAACTCAACCTCATCCTCTCTCTTGTATGCCGCGGATACTTCATGGAACGATCCACGGTAGATCCGAATTTCATCCTCACTCCAGTCATGCTTGGTGGCGATAATCCTCAGTGTCGCATACCAGAGGTCCAAGCACTGGCGACGAAGTTTACACTCTATATTACCATCATTACCGGGACATTGAGCGCTGTCATGTCGCCAAAGCTGGGAGCTCTTTCGGATCGATATGGACGATTGAGGGTGCTATGTATCTCGAGCTTGGGAGCATTTATCGGGGAGATCATCACGATTGCGGCGGCCACATATCCAGAGACTTTGTCATATAATTGGTTGCTTTTGGGCGCAGGTTTTGATGGAATCTGCGGGTCCTTCACTGCTGGCATGGCTATCACTCACGCATATGCAGCGGATTGTACAGCTCCTCCCAAACGAGCGGTGGCATTTGGCTACTTCCATGCTTGCCTATTCTCGGGTATCGCCATCGGACCACTCATTGCAGCATTCTTGGTCAGTCAGACAGGCTCCTTGATCAGTACCTTCTACTTTGCCTTGGGCGTACATGCTTTCTTCATCCTCTTCGTCTTGTTGATTGTCCCGGAATCTCTCACCAAGAAGAGACAAGCACTTGCTCAAGAGAAGTACAACGCCGAGCTTTACGCCCTGGCAAGCCAAGAGAGGAGCTGGATGATCACCTTGAAAAGAGCAAATATCCTCGCACCTCTAAAGATTCTCTACCCAACAGGACCGGGTACCTCCAAGAGGCTCCGTTCCAACCTCATCCTACTTTCATCAGTCGACACGATCATATTTGGAGTGGCAATGGGCTCTATGACAGTGGTTGTCTACTACTCCGGCTACCAATTCGGCTGGGATACCGCTCAAATATCCGTCTTCACTTCCATCGTCAATTCCTTCCGAGTCTCAGCACTAGTCATTGTGCTCCCGCTGCTCAACTACCTTGTCCGCACTCGTCGAGCCAATAAACAACGTCGAGAATCCGGGTTTGCAATCCCAGAACCTAACTCTGGGAGCGACGAACTTGACCTTAACATCATACGCGCAGCTATAATCTTTGAGATTGTTGGCTATGGCGCATACGCTACTGTTCGTACCGGGCCTCTCTTCGTCCTGGCTGGCATTTGTGCCTCACTTGGAGGTATGGGAAGTCCGACACTCCAATCTGCGCTCACGAAACATGTTCCGCATGATAGGATAGGACAGTTACTTGGTGCGACGGGATTGTTGCACGCATTGGCAAGGATCGTGTGTCCGCTGATCTTCAATCTGATTTATGCGGGAACTGTAAAGTCATTTCCACAGGCGGTGTTTGTGGTGTTGAGTTGTTGTTTCGTGGTAGGATTTCTGTGTAGCTGGGGTATTAGACCGCATGGTAAGTCAAACCCTCTCTCATCTCCTTTGTTGCTGCATGGACTTATTGGATATGCAGTCTACCTCGAAGAACCCATCACGCTCAACGGCAATACTCGAACCAACGCCGATCCCGACGTCCTCGTTGACGAGGAACTTACCGGCATGTGATTCACATCCTATTCACCTATTCCTTTTCAATGTTCATATGTTCTATATCTATATCTATATATGTCGCCATCAACTGGCTTTTTACCTCTCGTTAGTTCGATAGTACAGCACGATGGCGTTTTGGTCTTGGTTTTTGGTATTTTTGATGATTGGGGCCCAGCAATATTGCGATGTGGCGTGGAAGGAGTACACGGCCTGGATAGATTTAGATGACCATTTACTTAGCTCATGTTTCGGTGTGTAAGATGCTGGTGATTAGGCATGGAGCTCTTTTCAATGGGGACGAGAGATTGTATGTATGATTGATGTCTGGAAGAATCTTGGCGAGAACAAGAGAATGAGCGAAGAGATAGAAAGATGTCTCAAAAGTTGATGATCGCCTTTGTGACAATCCGGTGAATGGTGGTTGGTGAATAACCTGGTAATCTCAGCACACCGAACGGAATGGCTAGTGCCATTATAAAACTACTCGAGCAAAGCGCGGGTTGTTGGGATAACAGCTTTCAAGTCGAGAAAAAAAAAATTTGAACAATGGGTTCTGGACTTTACATGGTAGCTGTGCAATAGTTCCTGACAGAGTCGGTCGCTGCATTAGGGAGTCGGAGTCCGTGGGTGTGCTGTTTCGAGAATTTGAAGGTCCTTCCACATTCCATACAAGAATTTCTGTGGATCTTCTGGGTTGTTGTCAACTTCTATCATCTTTCCGTATTATAGTACTAGTGTATCAACTTCCATGTTTTTCTTCAGATTTGGCACAAACTGAGTGTTCTAGTCTAGATGGGAAGAACATCCACCTCAACTTTCTCGGAGGTTAATCTGGTTTCAGGTACTTCAATCTTGCAACTACTTGGAGAGTTTCTCAGGACTCAACTCGATTCGAAGTCGAAGTCGAGTCATAGTCCGGATCTTGATTCGTTGTTGAAATGGGAATGTAGCTGGTTATAAGAGTTGTGGACTTAGGCCTGAGGCTCGGCTGTATATCGGGATGGGATGGCATGATTTTTTAGGTGAAGGAGAGTTGGCGCAGTGAATGGGTATCTTTTGGAGTGAAAGAGTTAGTGGAGCTGGGAGGGGTCAGTGGGGAGGGATATATATACCTCACACTTTCCATACTGAATCTATACAATTCTCCAGAAGACTGGGACAAGAAGAACCAGGGTCCATGGATGTGATATTCGTACAATACACTATCTTTGTGCTTTGCTGTAGGATAGAAGTTAATGCTGCAGAGGTGGGACTTGAGAGATTTATTGATACTTTCGGATGAAAGCCCATAGAACTGTATGGTTGTTCCATGTGTTTGCTGTCAACATCGAAGGTATTGTCAGTTGTATGAGAAAATGGCTATTTCCATACACAATGGATGTCGGTAAGATATGGTAAAGGGTTGCAGAGTCTGAGTCTTAATTTAGTCGCACTGGGCAACACGGCAAAGCAGTGGAAGCTGTCTCCCTGAACGAATTCCGACTGTATATCGGATTGAGGTGGATTTTGTATGTGCAATGCCTGAAAGCTGGTCTTATAAATACCCTCTCGCTATCAGGTGACTTCACTTCTAAAATCCTATCACACCTGGAGATCAAGCATTCACTTGAAGTAATTTTGATGGCTCAAGTCAATGCCGTGCATAGTTACATACCTTCTCAGTAAGATCTTGATACTATGAGCGAAGGTCATGAAGAAGTTACAGAGCTGAATAAAAGATGCAGGATTTATGTACAGGTTCCTTCTTAACCTCCAAGATAATCTCGTCTGACTTTTTCATTTCTCAAAGTCACTGTGCTGTGAAGCGTCCAATCTGTATAGTGTACTATGAGATCCCTTGTTATTGAACAATGAAGCGCCGCAATACTGTAAGACACAAACCAATCTCTTCCCACTTTGTGATGAGAGTTGTTGTCCAAGGGCAGAAGAGACAGCTTGTGGTAGATATACTACTGTGTCTTGAAATGGTTTGTATATAGACGTTGCAATGTTCAGTCTTTGGGCAGCCTGCTGTTTTATTCACTCGACTTGGACCGCAAGGCTGAAGGACGTTGTGAAACGAAAGCCTGAATAAGGCACCCATGCGGTGCTGCTGGATGGCGAGGCTGAGGTCCGTCATGCAACGAATACTTTGAAGAACGCTGATAAGACAAGGCCATGAAGTAAGGCTACAGTTCGTAGGGCATGTGCACAGATGAAGGGCGAGGCTGAAAGGTCCGTAATGCAACGAGAAGTGGTATTCGCTCTTTCGTTGCGTCACGTACCTCAGCCTTATTGTTTTGCATGAAAGTCACTGATGCAAAGAATAGTCAGAATTTGGTAAGGCTGAAGGAGTGCGTATACAGCGGATGTACTGTTGCTGTTTTCGTTGCATGAAGGACCTCCCAGCCTCGCTACCTCCTGTTAAGATCATGATGTAAAGAGTAGTAATGAGACCATGAGGCTAGGTGTTAGTGCAGCTAAGTATGATAAGACGATGAGGCTGGTTGAATTTATTGTAATGAAAGCTGAGAGCATACAAGCTCTGGGTTCATGTCTTACTATGGAGGTTGATGTCTTTCTGTGTGCCATTCCATACCTAAGTGATTCCAACCTCGAGAGTTACCTCATGATATGACGCATTGGGATTGAAAAATGCACGTCAGGAAGACTCAAGTACGACAGGAGTTGATGTAAAAAATGACAGTCAATACAGTACTGAGATATAATGAGTATTGGAGAATTTTTATAGGAAGGAGGGATTGCGTTTGCTCGTTTCAATGTGCTTATACTGTTCATTGTTTAGTCCTAACAAGCAGAGTAAATGGCAAAGCTCTGTATGAGTATTCACTACAGAACAAATAATGTGTGATAATTGGAGCAATTAAAGCTGCTTCTCATACCTGGTGATCACAAAGTGGTTCTTTGAGGTTGGGTACTGTTGTCATTGTCGATACTTTCTCCAGCTTACTTCCCAATTTGGAAATCTATATGGAAAATGGTCCAGAACAGCACTATACCCCCACAAGCGACTTTAAAGAAGAATAACTCTTCGCTCTTGTACCCAAAAGCTATACACATGACTCACTTTCCCATAACAGCAATCGATGCCATTGCAAATCCGAGGTCACGAGATGAACATTGTTTGTGGTGCATCGGGCATTAAACCCACAGCCCACCAACATTTCACAGATATGAGGGCATATCTCCTCATTAGTTTTTCATGACCATCTATACGTTCTCTGATAACCTCGGACTGATGCTATCCACACCGATTCTCCATCCCTCGCTTCCCCTGAGCGAGCCCCACAGTTTCTCTTAGGCGAGCTCGCCGAGATGCTTTGCTGTTGTGAAGCTCTCATTCACTTCGCAGGCAGCCCAACAAGACAGCCTAGCCAGAATACAGTAGAATGTCTCCGAAATATACTGATTCACTTGCGAGTAAAATGGTTCCTAACAATAGCAAGTGCACCGAACTAATCTGTGCGGCCCGAGCCCAACCAAAGTCTTCGTGACAATGGTAACATTCCAGTTAAATCGCAACGCCAGACTAAAGTCACCGCACAATAGTAAAATGCCTAGGTCAGTTCATATGCATAGATAGGCTTTAAAAGCTTCCTCCTTCGCACGAATCTTAAAGATTTCGACTTCTTTTTTCCTTTCAAAGCGCAACACAAGACTTGAGACCGACGACCACATTGCATCTCCACAACTCCACAACTATCAGATTCTCTCTGCTTTTGTCTTCACATCATCGATATCAAACTCACACTGTCAAACTCCTCCTATTTCTCCACAATGTCTTCCGCCACCGCCTTCAACAGCATCACCATGGCCAAGACGAGCAAGTACTACAGCACCGAGAGCGGCTTCAAGAGCTATGGCTTTTTGGAAAACGCTCGAGTTACCAAGGGGAAGAAGAACGACAACACGCGTAACTCGAAGAAGAAGTCACGCAACCAGGAGCTAAATCGTCCCATCAAGAAGGCAGAGCAGCAATGCGCCATAAAAACTCCTCGTCCCACCAATTCCACCAACAACTCAAGGGTCCGAGGCGCGCGCATCACAAAGGTAAAGGCCACCCCAAGGACGACTCGCAAATACATCAAAGTCCAAGCACCCAAGCCTGCTGTCATCACCAAGGAGAGCACCAATGACAGCATCAAAGTCCCACCGCCGAAACCAAGGGTCCCACGAGTGGACAACAAGCGCCATCCAGCAACAGCACCCCCGAAGAAGAAGTTTAGCTTGAACGGTCCCTGGGGATTCTTGCAAAGTGCCAAGGTCTCGAAGCCAAAGTCCAAGAGCGAACCTGCTGCAAAGATCAGCAACGAAGCAAAAGCACTTGAGCTCCTACCAACGAAGAAGCAAGAGAACAAGGGCCCGTTGCTTCTCACCATGCTCAATAGAGACTGCCGTTTCAAAATCTTCGACCTCATCATCAACCATGAAAGCACCATAGTGATGACTCCTGGACTCGAACCGAATGGCTTAATCAAGGCACTCTCTCAAGTAAATTGCCAACTCACGGAAGAGATTAAAGGATGGAGCCATTTTCGACCAGATCTCACCCGAAGCAAAGAGTTTGGCCTCTATAACCCACTGACCACTTCGTTTGACGTCTGCTGGAAAGATTGGTCAGTTGAACAGGACGCCGACCATTCTATCATGCGTCGGCTCTATCATCCAGCCGCGGCCACCAAGCATCATCATTGCCTACATCTTTGGCAACGCGCCTTGACACGACCAGCCTTCAGCCGAAATGATCAGTGGTGTGGCATCCGGATCGTCGTCAGTGCTCGCTGGGATGAGGAATACACGGCTGATGGAAAAGGATTGAGTAGAACTTATGACGACTGCGGTTTTAAAGTCCAGGGGTCGCTAGAAGAACGACATAAAGAGGATGGGGTGAGAGATACAGTTGTGCTGGATATGAAGAAGTATGGAGATCTTGAGGGAGCGTCGAAGAATGGGATTGTGTGGTGGCGGCGCTTGGGCTGGCAGGACGGAGAAGTGCCTTATGTATGGACAGACACGATGGAAGGATTTCTTGAGCACAGACGGATTGTGGGATAATTTGATGATTGGGGTATGCATGCAGTACAATTGAATATGAACAGTTATGACTCCTGACTCTTCAAAATAACTTCTACAACTTTGTGAATGGTATAGTATGTGAATTTTGATCTCAAACGGTGACACTGAAACTGACTTCCAAAGGGTCACCTCGATGATGCCAATCTCCACGTCCACACTTGAGGATTTTCAACGCTCACATGTGTATCCGACATCATAATCAGGCCGCCATCGATTTGTCTTGTCTGAGTGAACTTCGAAATGCCGAAATCCACAACCGCGTCCTCATGCGTGTCCAACTCATGTCTAGTACTCAACAACCAACTCCACCTAAGCTCCACCACCATCTCATCTCATGTCATACCAAACAGCTTGCAACCCCATGACTACACCAACAAGCATTAAAGTTACCGACACTTCCATCTCTCTCCTCGCACCCGAAACAATCACAGTACAATCTTTCGGATTGGAATATGTCGCTATATGCGCATCGATGGTAGCTGTACCAGTTGGCTCTGAGATACGATAAACCGTTTTGTAGGAGACGGCAATGACCTGTTGCGTTGACTTGGGTGAAGAACAGCGTGATCATGAGGAGGATGGAGATGCAGGTGAGCAGTGAGGTGATGGTGAACTTCATCCTCAGGGTGTTACTGAGCTGATGAAGTCTTTACTTTGCGTGTGCTTGGTTTTTCGATAGATGTTACTGTGCTATAGTATGGGTTTCGTGTTTGTCGGAGTGCGTTTTGAGTGAGGTCTTAATGGATGCAGGTGGTGAGTGCAAGATGTCTGATAGACGATTTGAGATATTTGCACTCTGTGACGTGGTGACTTTTGATCACGTACCATGAATGTGATTCTCACTACACAATCTGCACTACTCATTGAATCAGAATCAAAACCAAACGGTAGAGGCTATAATCATATAACGTTGAATTGATCGAGTTTCTTGCTAGCTACCTCACATACCAATAATACCAATCTCCTTCGTCTGCAGAGCCTGGTTCATCTCTATGTGGTGCAGTCTGGTGCCCACACTGGAGAGAAAGAGAACATCCGATGTCCAGCAAGACCCAGGCAGTAAGCAACATATCGTCCTTCTTGAAACACATGATGCTTGTGATCAAAGTTATGGGATTTTTCTTTTCAAACATAGACGTTTCTATTCTGAGAAAAGTCCGGCCATCGTTGACTCCCGTCTCTTTGCCAGCCATCGTCCAAGCACTCGTCCTTGAAACTCTTTCAAATGTGGGTGATCTCCCAACTCAGTTCTAGGCCACTGTCCCTGCCCTTCCAGAAAACTGCTTCCACAGACCGACATGCATCGAAGATGGCTCTCAATCATCAAGAGAAGAAGCTTGATTTCGTTTTCCCTAAGAGGTAGTGGGTATGTTCATAGTGGGGCTATCAGCAAATTACCATCTTACGGTGCTTATATCAGATGGGCTTATTCCCTCCAAACCCGACACTGAACCTTTGAACCGGGCTTTGCACATGGAAGTTCCGGATACTCGCAAACTGCTGCATGTCAAGATGGAAGACTCAGAGAGTGGTTTGAGGTTGGTAGTCATTCAAGTGCTAGAGGATACCCAAAGTCGCTCCATTTCGAGGTCTTACAGTATCTGTGGGAGTCTGCGAATGTCAGACTCCACAAAGAGAGCCACTAGCGGAGCCAGAGCGAGGCTCGAAGAAGAGAAGTCAGCAATACGCTTCCAAGGCTTCTAAGCTAACTTGAAGCTAGACGCAGGTCTTTCCTTTTTTGCCTTAGCAGAGCTATTTTAAGCTTTGCACGTGATTATATCCCCAATATTTGTGGAATTTCCACTCATCCCCAGCTTTTTACAATTCAACTCTCGCAGCTCCTACCAACGAAAATTCTGCCGGACAGAATGCGAAAATAACATTGCGTGCTCTTGTATACTTCGTACAGCTCACTGCTCCATCAGTTCGACTTTCATGCCATGTCGGCTTTTTGGTCCAATGAGACCTGGCCTGAATGCGTACTGGCGGCCCAGACCCGCCGTATCCTCAGCCTCAAATCAGCCATATTCCAAGTTGAACACACTTTGATAGGATTAGCTCCAGGCTGCCTTGCGCGGAATGCAGAGCGCCCGCCGTCAGCCGCTCAAGAGATACCCAGTGGAACAGTGAGAAGAAACACATTTAGGGGATGAGAGCGCCACATCTGCAGGCAAGTCCACGACATGGCTCAGCTGCTGCGGCTCTCCACCGAGAGCCTGCAGCCCAGCAAACAATCCTTTTGGTGTCAATTGCATGGGCTAGGTCTTTCTCCTTTGCAATTTCAAATCTCACCTCATGTTTACTACTCTGCGGCACGGATATATATGTTTCTCAGTCCTAAGTCCTAAGTCCTAAGTCTGAAGTGTCCGACCTCCACGGAATACTCACAACAGCTGCAAGAAATGGATCCCAGATATGCCTATGGCAGGTCATCCAAGCCTCTTCGGGTATGTCTTTCTGTGACAGTGGTGTGATCAATTGACTAATATTGAATTAGATGCCAGTCGTTCCAGACCTAGACCATCCATCACCGCAACTCTATCCAAGTCCCAGTCACTCTACATTACACAGTGATTACGATGATTTCGCGCAGAGTCGAACGAACCTGTACGACGACCCGAACCATGACTACAATTACGATGCAGAAGCTCAGTTACAGCCTGACTATCGCGAAGAACCACAAGACATCCCCTTGCTCAATAGAAATTCATCGCAGCCACAGTACTTCGAACAACATGCAGCAGATATACATAGGGAGAACACACCGCTTGGAACACCAGGGACAGGTGGAGATGCTCCGTTCCATACAGAGAACCAACCTAGTGGCGATGGACATCTGGTATATGATTGCCCTGTTCCTCCTAAGCTGCTTCGAAACATACCACACGCACAACCTCCTGCTCGGGATGAATTCACGCATATGAGATATACAGCGGCTACCTGCGATCCTGCAGATTTTGTGGCGGAGAATTTCAATCTGCGACCACAGCTCTTCACCCAGCGAAGACGAACCGAGTTATTCATAGTTGTCACAATGTATAACGAGGATGATGTGCTTTTCTCGAGGACTATGAGCGGTGTGCTGAAGAACATTGAATACATGTGCTCCCTCAAGGGAAAACACAAAGGTCTCTGTAAGTGTCGATTTGTCATAGCTCTAGATCCATAAATGTCTGCAAGAAGTACGCTGACCCAGGGATCTTGATCAAAGGGGATGAGAACGGCTGGAAGAAGATTGTAGTCTGCATCGTGGTGGACGGTCGTGCTAAGCTGGATACCAGAACTAGAGCAGTTTTGACTGCTATGGGCGTTTACCAGCATGGTGTTGCTGTGCAGCAGGTCAACAAGCAAGATGTCACCGCCCATATCTACGAATATACCACAAAAGTTGGGATCGAGGTACGCAAAGGTATTGTGGAGACCAAGCCTGGCATCGGACCATCTGTGCAGATGATCTTTTGTCTCAAGGAGAAGAATCAGAAGAAGATCAATTCTCATAGGTGGGCGCTTCAGGCTTTTGGTGGTGCACTTCAACCCAATGTCTGTGTCCTTCTCGACGCTGGAACGAGACCAGGAAACAAATCAATCTACGAGTTATGGAAGGCGTTTGAGCTCAATCCAAACTGTGGGGGTGCTTGTGGAGAAATCAAGGCAATGCTGGGTAAAGGCAAAGGATGGGAGAAACTCCTTAACCCCGTTGTTGCTGCTCAGAACTTCGAGTACAAGATGAGCAATATTTTGGACAAGCCCATGGAATCCGCATTCGGATTTATTTCTGTCTTGCCAGGAGCTTTCTCTGCGTACCGGTACATCGCCCTCCAGAACGATCACAGAGATAAAGGCCCCTTGGAAAAATACTTCGATGGCGAGAAGCATCACCTCGATGCTGGGATTTTCACCAAGAACATGTATCTTGCCGAAGATCGAATCCTTTGTTTCGAGCTCGTGGCAAAACGCAAGTCGAAGTGGGTCTTGACCTATGTGTGCTCGGCTACCGGCGAAACAGATGTTCCTGAAGAGATGCCAGAGCTCATCAAGCAGCGTCGTCGTTGGCTTAATGGTTCCTTCTTTGCTGCGGTGTATGCCCTTGTACACTTCTACCAGATCTTCAGAAGCTCACATTCATTTATGCGGAAATTTATGTTCATGATCGAGTTCTTGTATCAAACGATTTCCATGATCTTCGCCTGGTTTGCTGTCGGAAATTTCTTTCTGGTATTTCGCATTCTGGTCAGCGCTTTGGGAAATGATAGTCTCCTTGGAAATCCTGGAGATGTGATATCGGTGATTGTCGAATGGATCTATCTTGCGTCACTGGTAGCTTGCTTTGTGCTATCCCTGGGCAACACTCCAGATGGCTCGAGGAGATTTTACATGACGATGGTATACTCGTGGGGTTTGATAATGCTGTGAGTGTCTTGAGAAGCTGAAGAGATCATCACTGACACGATTAGGTATCTCCTCTTTGCATCAGTCTTTATCACCATCAAATCAGTTCAGTCGGAACTACATGATAATACATTCACCTGGACTGATCTCTTCTCCAACCAACTATTCTTCACCATTATCGTATCATTACTGTCAACATATATCCTGTGGATCTTCATCTCGATCGTTTTCTTTGATCCCTGGCACATCCTCACCTCAGTAAGCCTTCCTAGAATTTCCCCCATTTCTTCACTGACATTACCCCTTCTAGTCACTACAATATCTCCTCCTCTCTCCGACTTACACAAACGTCATCAATGTCTACGCCTTCTGCAACACGCACGACGTAACCTGGGGCACCAAAGGCGACGACAAGCCCGAGAAGCTCAAAGGTGTCACCGTCACCAACGGGAAAGCTGACGAAGAACTTAACTTTGACGACGGGGATCTTAATGCTCTTTATGATTCGGCTCTCCAGAAATTCTCTACAGAAGCCGAGCCTGAAGTCAAGAAACCGAACGTTGGCGAAGAGGAGTTGAATTACAATAGAGCGTTCAGGACGTATGTGGTGCTGGCGTGGATGTTCACTAATGCATCGTTGGTGGCTATTGTGTTGAATGCGGGGGGATTACAGAGGCTGAAGGTTGAGACGGGAGACGCGAATGATGATGAGAGCGCGACTGTAAAGACATATCTATTTGTGGTGCTTTGGAGTGTGGCGGGGCTGAGTGGATTTAAGTTTATTGGAGCCATGTGGTATAAGATCCATAGAATAGTAAGTTGTCTCAGGTCTGATCTTGGATTGGTGCTAATCATTATTACAGTTTGTAAGGTAGTTTCAACAAGATTCGTGACCCCATAGGAGTTGCTCTCTGCTATATACCTCCACGGCATAATGAATAAGATATATCCTTTTCTTTGCAGATATTTGTAATCACTTATGGATTCTGGGGGAGTACGGCGTCTTAAGATCTTCATTTTGCAAGCTCCTTTCTCGTCGAAAGCCTACGTGGTCTCTCACAGCAATCTTAGCTTTGTGCCGGGATATAATCAGATAAGAGTTTTTGAGTTACATATGAGAAAAGTAGCCAGGAACAATGTGTCTCGCATGGTCAGGTCGCGACAAGGTATCCATTATTGTTCAGACTTAAACCCAATCTAAGCTTCGATCTTAGGACGATTAAGTAGCAGGCATAATATCGCCTTGACATGTGCAGTATCGATGAATGTCGAGATTGCGAGGTTGCGACGACAATGTCAGATCCCTCATCGATTATTCGTGCTCATGTGGTAAAGAATAGATGTTCATGCGATCCAGACTCGCCCACATCGGCTGAATGCGAGATCACCAGGCATTTCGGCTCCTCCCCCACAGCCGGAACATAAACAGATTCAGCCAATGCTGGCCCTAAACAGCTCAAGTCACAGAAGGGACGCAGGCACGAGCACTGCTTTCTCAGCACGACGCGGCACGATTCAGTAGCTTGCATAAGTGATTCAAAAGCTTTCTGGACTTTCATAGCGAATGTGTCTTAGTGGTTGATAGGAGTTAGGGTCCTTGCGGGGATTAATAGGCTCGCTCGATAGGATCGCCCAGACACTTGCAACCCCCTGTTTTCTGCGGGGAACCCCGGTGGAGCTGCGTCAACCTTTCTTTCGCGGCTGTTTGGTTTGACTTTCGAACCTCGCAACCTCTGATTTTTCGCTCTGTCACTCAATTTAATCGCTGTTACGCTGCAGAAACTGTTATTACCGCATTACGTGTGCCTTCCGATGTGTAATCTGAGACTCGATTAAGCTACGAGTTGGTGCTGTGTGTATTTCGAGCGCGATGGCGGATACAGTGGTCGTGGAGCGGTCTCCGGGAAGCATGGAGTCGCCGTACACGAATACCGACACGGAGAATGGGATGGGGGTTACAATTGGAGCTTCGCATGGCAAGAGTCCATTTGCTTGTAATGTTTGCCAGCGAAGTTATCGCAGAGTTGATCATCTGGCAAGACATTATCGTTCTCGTAGGTCCCCCTTTACCACTCTCCTCCTCAATTGCTAATTCCCTGACAGATACGCGCGAGAAACCATTCATATGTAACACTTGTGGGAAGGGCTTTTCAAGAACGGATCTGTTGAAACGACATTCGATGGGACATAACGATCGCAAGGACCCTAAAAGATATCCGACGTCCGTTGTGCAGGCGACGAGAGTTAGCCAGGCGTGTGTGGCTTGTGCGAGTTCGAAGTTGAAGTGTGGGAATCAGAAGCCTTGTAATAGGTGTCGACAGAGAGGGATTGCTTGTACGTTCCCGCCGAACGAGAAGCCGAGAAAATCGGGTATGAAAGGGGGCAAGAGTGAGTTTTGGGTAGAGTTCATGCCCAAATATGCCAGCTTACCGAAATAGCAGAACCAGACGAACACGCCTTTGATCTTAACGGAATGAACGTTGAAGAAATGCCATCCATGAAGAATGATACTGGCAATCATCGCTATCGGGACCAGCAAGACATGGCAATGCAGCGCCAGGGCGAATTGCCATCACCGCATGAATCTTTGCCAAACCAATCGATGATTGGTCTTACTGATGGCTCAAATACGGGACCTTCGAGCAATGATAGCATCCTAGACTTCGATGACTCGTCACTAGCAGAGTTCCTACGAGATGTGATGATGCCAGCCTCGCCAAATACATTGACGGATCCAAATCTCATGCCGCCAAACTATTATTGCGGCCGAGATGTCTTCAACTTTGGCATGGATCAAAGTCTTGACTTTACCGATATGGACTTCAACTGGATCGACGCTCAACAGTATAGACAGCCTTTATGGACAAATGTCCCGGCCAATTTCGAAGAAGTCAGAGTGCCAACTCAAGACCAGCCAGATTTCAATAATGGGACAACAGCTGGGGCCGAAGCATTCCAGAAGTCAGTCTGGAGATGGAAGCCAGGACAGCAAGACCACGCTTATGCCGAACAAGCACACCTCTCAGTCCCATATAAGGACATGCAGCATCTCGAACACCGTCTTCCCCCGGATATGTTATGCCATAGGCTTGAGCAGACTTCGAGAGACAAGATCTTAGCCATGGTGCTAGGAACGTGTGATAGACCGAATGTTTCACAAGTCGTTACGTCCTTTCCCTCAGCTGACTTCTTGGATTCTCTGATGCATTCTTTCTTCCGAAGCGAGTTGTCAAGGGAGGATTCCTGGATCCATATTCCAACTTTTAGGCCACAGACAAATAGGGCGGAGTGGAATGCCATTGTGGTTGCTGCTGGAGCTATTCTTTCCGGTATACCTACTGTACGGAAGCTGGGTTTTGCTATCCAAGAAGCTGTTCGAATGACAGTGCCCGCTGTGGTAAGACCACTCCTCCCCCTAGATAACATTGACCTGACACATCCTAGTGCGAGAAAGACAACAGCAAAACAAGAGAACTACAACTCGTCCAGACCTTTGCCTTACAGCTCAGCACTGCCCTCTGGAGCGGCAACAAACGTAAAATGGAAATAGCAGAATGCCATTCTCAACCTCTAATCACCATGCTACGCCGAGCAGGCCATTACCGTCGTCGCCCACCGGCTCCTGCACCTCTTCCAACTGACGACGATCACACCTTGGAAAACAAATGGCGAGCCTGGATCGAAGCAGAATCTTTCAAACGCCTCGCATTTCATACCCTCCTTCATGATGCTCAAGCATCTATATCACTCTTGACTCGTCCGATGATCTCTTACGCCGAAATGTCCCTCGAACTTCCATACTCCCTCACTCTCTGGCGCGCTCGATCAGCTATTGAATGGAGAGACGCCTACCTTTCTCTCACGCCTCAGATCTCGACAAGACTCCCGTCTCTGATGCAGAGTCTCCACGACCTCCCATCCCTCGTATCCATAGCACCATGTCTCGACATCCCCTTCTCAATTTCCGCAATCCTCCACGCGATGTGGTCTCTCGTCTCCGAATACCGACAAGTACAATTCATTCTCAAATCACCCTCTTCCTCATCCCTTCCACAACACGCCTCATCCTCCACGACTGGTCATCTAATATCCGAATCTTGGCACCAAGAACTTACCCACCTTCTCGAATCCGTCTCCCTAACCTTTTCCTCAAATCTATCAGTCTCCTCTACCATCCTCCAAGAACTATTCTTGATGAACCTCCACGTCTCTTTCGAAGAACTCCAACTCTTCGCTGGAAAAGAAGGCACAGAAGAAGCAATCCGCGTCTATCCCTCCCTAAAAACATGGTGGAAAGGAAGAAGAGCCCGCCAAGCCATCTGGCACGCAGGACAGATCCTCCGCGCAGCTATCAGATCGAGTGGGGAATTACGGGATTTCTTCGCGGTGGCTATATATCATGCTGCATTATGTTTCTGGGTGTGGGGTATGTGTGAATTAGGCGATAATCCAGGAGGTAGGAGGAGTGAGATAGGGATGAATGAGGATATCGTGTGGGTGGATGGGGAGGAGAATAATGCGGCGAGGAGGTTTATTGCTATGGCAGGGGGTGTGCCTGTGATTAGGGGTTTGGGTGGTGGAAATGGGAATGGAAATGGGGAAGGAGGAGTTAGGTTGGATAATCCGAGACAGGTCATGGAAATGTTTATTGCTGTTATGGGGAGAGGGTGTGATGGTGGGAATGGGAATGGGAATGGAAATGGGAATGCGATGCCGCCTTTGGTTGAGAATCTGGGACAATTGATGAGGGATCTAGGGAATGCGGCTGGGGCGATGAGAGGGAGGAGGTCTAAGGAGGGTATGTACTCCTAATTGTGTTTATGAGATATATCTACCTCCGATTGGTCATCCTCAGCTATGCTACCGATCAGTATATGGTTCACGAATGATAGGATCTTGTCTACCGTGGCAACACTCGCCATGTTCAAGCAGTCGGGAAATATTTATTCATCTCGTGCCTTGTCCGTCATAACCACCCTCCAGAACCCAGAACTCTTCTCCTCATTTACAAGAAGGTTGTCGTCACACCGCCCATGTCCGTCATCTCCAACGACCTCTTCTACACCAACGTCTGCACACGTATGTCCTACTCTCCATCTATCACAAATGTCTGCTGTCCATCATTAAAAGATGCGGCCTGAGACCACATTGGTTTGGTCGGTGTCATAACCAGAACTCTCTGATTTCGTGTCACTCCTGGTGAGCGAAGGATAGGCTTGATCTTGGTTGTGCATTCTAGTGTTGGCATGTGTGGTGAGGAGCTTGGAGAAGTTTTCGTAATTGATGCTGGTGTTTTGTCTTGTGAGTGGCAGAGTTGCAGTCCTTCGGTGAGATTGGTGCTCAGGTTTGATTTTGCTGTTGTGCTGGACGGTCCTAAGTTATACTTAGAACCCGAAGATCTTCTTTGGTCTACAATGATGATTTCTTAGTCGTGGATGTCATCGTCTTCGATTCTGTCTAACATGATGAATGTCGGTGTCACAAAGAGAGAGGACAACATGTGAGGAATAGATCTCGATGTAGAATTGACTTTGAGTCTGAGAATGCCCGTATCATCAGAGTACCATGTTAACTTGTGTAAGTAAAAGGATCCTGATGCAGCGAGGTTGGGAGTTTAATTCACATGCAAATAATGCCACCCAAAACATTAACCAATGAGGTTCAAGAGATACGACCCATGCCCTATTGGTATGCACGTAACCAGCTGTGCATTTTGGCTTCATGTTGTGTAACCAGACTTTCAGCTCCTCAAGCTACAGCATGCATAATGACCTCAACTTTCCACTGGACGTGCTATAGATTTGAGCTGTACTGACAAGGTAACAGATAAGAATTTGTTAGAGACCTGCTGAGGACTAAGCCGATTGCTGCATGTATCATGAAAATAGAGCGATGCATGGCAAAAGCATGTCTGTCTGCTTAGGCTAAGAACGAAGTTGACGAACAATCGAAATATTTAGGCGGGGTTGATGGCTTATGCGCGTCCCAAATAGGGATTAATCTAGGTAGGGTTACTCGAATAGGAATAGTATTTAAACCTCGGCGCCCAACTTGGGTGCCAGAGGTTCTTTTTGAAAGAAGGAAAGGGATCCCCTTGAAAAAATGCTTTTAAACCAGATTGTCAAGCTTTTAAGCAGAAGAGAGCAAACATTGCGACGTGCAACAGAGTACCTAAACAAGATTGCCAAGCTTTTGAACAGAAAAGGAGCAAACATTGCGACGTGCAACAAAGGCACGTAAGAGGTTCTATTTAGAAGAAGGGAAGGAATCCCCTTGACAAAAAAGGTCCTAAACCAGATTGCCAAGCTTAGGGCAGAAAAGTGCAAACATTGCGACGTGCAACAAAGACACGTGACAGCAAGTGTCCCGACATGAATGCTTATAATCCTCTGCTGCTACAGCATTATACACTATATAACATATACAGCATAAAGTAAATATATATTTTTTCCGTCTTCGAGCATTCTCTCCTTAAATTGAAGATGCACGACCACCTGCGTCGACAATGGATGACATTTGAAGCTAGAGCAAAACTGGAAAGGTGGAAAGCTGCCCCACCTGGCTCGTCTGCAAGGGTCCCCGTGTAGTCTCTTTCTCAGAGCTACCCATGCATCGACGAACTTTCATCACGACAAGCAAAGCTTAAATGTAATCCCTTATTTCTCTTCAGCTAATATTGAAAGTTGAGGATGACAGCATTGATTGAGCCCGTTTAGCATTATTTGTACGCATCTCCACGCCACCTCAGCAACGACTCTGTCGAATTTCGATGTTCTTACCACGATTGGAACAAAGCTCAAAGCTACCTGAGGACTCTCGAAGTAGCTGGACTGTATTGCAGCAGTATTTTACATATGAAATCCGTTCGCGGAAAAAACACTGATGGTGAGGACTTGGCCCGTCATTTATACACATACATTATCGCATTGGGCTGCTGTATGGATTGTTGTCTTTGTTTTTATGCGACGTTTGATTCGTTTGTGATTTCGAGAGTTGGTAATGGTGCTGGGGTAGCTTGGGGTACTTTCTCTTGTTCGACTATGATATTTTGTTCTGTCAGTAGAGTTGGGATTTCTTTATCGAGATGAGTGCTGAGATTCGTATTTCTACTTATTGTTTCACAAAAGTAAGGTGTGTCGTACTCTGACTCCGAGGATCATTCTTGTAGGCGATTACTTCCAATGATATGTGTCGATTCTCTATGCCGTTCATCGATTGCTGCCTGATGGGGATTTTTGAGTGGCGAGTGCTCAGCTGTTGTGGCTATTTGGCCGACTTGAAAGATGGCAGTGATTGGATTAGAGAAGTTATGTCGAAGTGAATAGCGAGGTCTGATCTTTGTGGATGAACGTAGGGCACATTTGACGCTTTCCAACGTCAACAAAGCTAGACGTAGGATGTGAGACGAATTATGAGTTTCTGAAACACCATCCCAAAAAACAGATTTAATCTTCTAATTCACGGAGAAGAAGAGGGAAAAAGAGCTTTAAACTGATACGGCTTCCTGATTTCATGAACATAGAATGTGATGGAGCAAACAGGGGAATTGGAAACACTTTGAATGTACTCTAGCGAGACCTGTAGAACTATATTTCAGGCTGTGGCAAAAAGCGAGTATATCAATCCAAACCTCAAAAGCGAAAGCTCGAAGGGCCGTTGCGACTTCCGAGCTGCTAGGATATTTTGGCCTGAGAACGCCCTGCGCAGTAGTGATTCAATGCCGGCCTACAATGCCTGAGGCCTGAAACATCACAACCTTATCCTACCTTGAAGGCAAATTCTTCAGGGGGTTGTGACCTTGGAATATCGAATGCATGTTCGGTCTCCCGACGAAAATCACCCGAATGAGCATTACAGCATCCGCTAGGAACATTCAGCTGTGCACAATCAAGTCCCAGCTGACTGTAGAACCCGGAACACCGCTAGTTATACAGCATATAAGTTCGTCCCCGGTACGTAATCTAGAGTATGGAAGCATTCCTTCGTCGAAGAATTCGCCTCCTCTTGAGTCATAGAGCAGAAACCGCGATGGTTTGTCTCGTCATTCTCGTGGCAATCTTGGCCCTCAGGATCGCAGGTCGGTTTGTAACAGCAACCATATTCCCGCCGCCAGTCTTCCCACCGTACCAACAGCCATCGGGAAAGTTGGGTGCTGTGGCCTGTAATGATGAAAGGTGCACCCGAATTGGGCTAGATGCACTTCGGAAGGGGGGGAATGCTGCAGACGCGGTAAGTTCTCACCAGCAATATCATTCCTGGGTCAATGAAACTTCAGAATTGACATGGTGTAGATGGTAGCCACTGAGCTGTGTCACGGCGTAGTTTGTAAAAGGTTCCGCCAATTGTTCACGATATCTATTAATCTACCCTCTCAGCTATGTGGCTCACCGGAATTGGCGGCGGCGGGTTCATGCTAATCCGCGCGCCAAAGGGGTCGGATGAATTTATTGACTTTCGAGAGACTGCTTCAGCTGCAGCATTTTCGAGCATGTACTCAGCAAATATCAACGATTCATTGTACGGGGGATTTGCCAGGTTAGCATTCTACATCGTATAGCAACAAACAGACCCTGACGTACTTGATATAGTGGTGTTCCAGGACAGTCACGGGGCCTCGAGAAACTGCATTCTTCGTACGGGAGACTCCCTTGGGAAGACTTAGTATATCCGTCAATCGATCTGGCTTTTAAATCGCTGTTGTTACCGCAAATCAAGTACTTAACATGAACAACCTCGGTCCTCAAATTCGGTTTCTTTCGGAAGATCCGGATTGGGCCATCGACTTCGCTTCAGACGGCACTTTAGCTGGCTTAGGAGATGTCATGACAAGGAAGCGCTATGGCAACTTCTTAGAGCAGATAGCAAGAGGTAGTGCAGATGCTTTTTACAATGGGCAGATTGCGTCCAACATCATTACCGCCTTGCAGTCTGCCAACGGGACCATGACTCTAGACGATTTAAGAAACTACAATGTTACCATTCGACCTCCTGCTGAAATTAACTATCGCGGCTTTCGCATAATCAGCTGCTCCGCCCCATAAAGCGGGATTGTCGTTCTTTCCGTTATGAAGACGATAGAGGGGTACGCTGATATTGGATCAAATACAACGCTTGAACTTGACACTCATCGTCTGGATGAAGCTATTCGTTTTGGATATGGAGCAACCAAGTGCCTATTCAACTTCTACCTGTGTTCAAATGTAGAACTGACCGTCAAATCTTGCAGCGAGCTTACCTCGGGGATCCATCATTCCTCAGCAATATGACGCAGTATCAGGACCACATGATCAGTGCAGATACTGCCCGCCTGATCAAGAGTAAGATCTCTGATGAGCATACTCTACCTGTATCAGCCTACAGTCCAGAGGGCTTGGAAAGCCTCGAAACGTCAGTTCATTTCCATCGACCT